>JASDQU010506734.1:20278-41726 GCA_032191745.1 Picea mariana
GTCGACAGATTTTCAAAGATGGCACATTTCATACCATGCCAGAAAACCAGTGACGCAACTCATATTGCGAACTTCTTTTTCAAGGAAGTCATCAGACTTCACTTCTTGCCAAAGAGTATTGTTTCTGATCAAGATACCAAGTTCGTAGGGAATTTATGGAGGACCTTATGGAAGAAGCTGGGGAGAAGTTTGTCTTTTAGTTCAGTATATCATCCTCAGACGGATGGATAGACAGAGGTCGTGAACAAGAGCTTGGGAGATTTGTTAAGAAGCTTAGTGACTGAACACCACAGTCAATGGAATCACATTCTACCACAGGCAGAATTCGCTTACAATGATTCACTCAATAGAAGCATAGGGAAAAGTCCATTCTAGATTGTATATGGAATGCAACCAAGGGGAGTTTCTGAACTGAAAGATTCGAAAAAAAATGAATTCAGGAGTGCTAGTGCAGAAGACTTTGTAGAAGGAATGAAGGAGCTTCACAGCCGAGTCAAGGAGTGATTTCGGAGTTCAAATCAAGAATACAAGCGGAGAGCAGATCAACATAGGCGAGAACTTCAATTTGAAGTTGGTGATCTGATTCTTGCGCATCTGAGGAAGGAGAGGTTCCCAAGGGGAACATATAACAAACTGAAGATGAAAAATATTGGACCGTGCAAGGTCATAAGGAAATTTGGGGCAAACGCATATGAGATTGAATTACCCGATGGGATTGGAAACTCACCAATATTCAACTTTGTGGATTTGTACCCTTACAGAGCTGAAGAAGTAGGAGCAGAGGAGGAACATAAAGAGATTCAATGTACAAAACAAATGCCTGTAGCTGAAAAGACATATATGGAAAGCATAATTGACAAGAGGATTAGCAGAAAGACCAGGAGGAAAGAGTATTTTCAATACTTGGTCAAGTGGAAAGGACATCCAGTTGAAGATGCCAGTTGGGAAGATGAAGCAACAATTCATAGGCATGGACAGACCGTGCAAGAACTCATGAACAAGAGTTCATGAAAATTTTCAAGCAAGGGAGTATGATGCAGGAGCATCGTACATAGCCATCTAAGCAAGCATAAAGGTGGAAGACAGCTGGAAAAACACCAACGCACATTTTGAAATGTTTTGTTTTGAAAAATCAATAAATGGAAATTAATGTAATAGCTAAGGGAAACGTACTTATATTATCTCTAGATGTTGTAAACAGATCTTGAGAGATTGATCTCATCTGTTGGATGTAATAGGCATTTAAGTATGTTTAATGAAAGTAGGTAGATTTGATTTAATAGATTAGACAATTTAGAAGCGTAGGAGGGAAAACGGATATAGACACCCTCACCTTTGTAGCATTGTAACAGAAGAATGTTATGAGCATTCAGATTTTCATAAGCTTTTGAGCTATAGTAGAGAACTGTAGAGAAGAACCCATGTACATGAGCACTTGAGTTAATATATAAAGGTTTGACTCAAATTTTCATGGTGTGATGAGGGTTACTGTTTACATTTGTTAAATGGTATGTTTACAGCTATTTTATTTCTTCTATTATGAATTTGTTTCAATGTGGTGTTGGGTGTATGATTTCATGATTGAATGTAGGAAATCTGAGAAAGGAGAAGAATGAGTTTCAATTATTTCTCTTCCTGAGAATTTCTGCAAGGAGTGCAGTGAACATCCGCAAGGTGTGTGTTGATGAGGATATGAGTTTTATCTCAGAAAGCTCAGGAGAGATATCATTGTTCTCATAACCCGCAGAAGTGCAGGTGAGGCACAGAGCCGTGCAAGGTGTGCGCAGGCTGGTTGAAGCCTTAGAACTTATCAACTTAAGGTGAAGGTTGAGGGACTATTGTTGCAAAGAGTGCATAGGGTCAAAGACTCAAATAACTAGGGGTTATTTGAAAGTTGTCACAAGGAGTGTGAGCAAAATTCTTTTTGGAGGCTTTAGTTTGCAAGTGAGATCGAACGGTGGAGACACTTCGTGGAGAAGTGCTGAAATCAAGTGGACTGTTGGATCTTGCAGATCTGTGAGAAGGTTAAGGTTGAGTTCCTTTTAGCATTCAGAAAGCTCAGGAGGAGTGACAACCGTTGGATGAGAAGCATCAGGAGCCGTTGATCATATGCTCGAAATTTGCTATTTCATGTTTTGGATTTTGGAGCGGAAAGTGATTTTGGAGTCACTACATTGCAAACTCCCGATTTGAAAAATCATACCAGTCGTCGGATCAGGGGAGGCTCACAGCCGTTGATCCCCTTTGGAGTGGAATCTCAACATTTCGGTATTTCGGGGTTCGAAATTTTAGCAATTCTGATGACAAGGAGCTGGGGATCTTTGCATTGAAACCCCCAAATTCGCAAAATGTGACATACCTTTGGAGTAGGCTGTGGTCACGGAGGAAGCCATTTCGGCATTTCGGCGTCCCGGGGTTCAGGAAGTAAAGGAGGCAATGATTTTGGAATCAAGAGTTTCAAACTCTCGGTTCATGGAATCCTAAAAGGTCCAGAGCCGTCGGATCAAGGAAGATCTCAGCCGTAGATCATGTGGGAGGTGAGGTTTCGAGAATTTAGGAATCATAGTTTCAAAAGGTAAGGAAACTCTCTATTGTGGATTTTCGTGAGTCGCGAAATCTTGAAGAGTGCAAGGAAAAAATTCCCGAAAGGTTGAGGGAAAATAGCTGTCAGGCCCCAATCGGGTTTCAGGATTTCGGGACTTAAGAGGTAGAGTTGTATGGTTACACAACTCCCGAAATCATGAAAAGAGAAACGTCGAAAGGTGGGTCCCAGTACTCGTCAATAGATATGTGGGACGAAAGTCAAAGGAGTGGTCAAAGTTCGGCGAAAATCCCGAAAGGCCATCGACCTCACCAAAGGAGAAATTTTGGAATTCGGGGAATCATAAGGAAAGAGGAACAATTGTTGGTTGTTCGCTCAAGTCCTGAAAAGCCGAAATTTGTGGGCAAGAAGCGGTGTGTGTTTGGTGCATTGAAGGAGTCAACCTTCATTGACATTTTGGCATTTCAGAATTTTGTGTCTCGGAGGTTAAAGAGTTGAGGGAACTCGACATCAAGATTCCCAAAGTCGCAAAATCCGAAATCTCCTTTCGGAGAAAGTCCCGATCATATATTGTTGGTCAGGAGTGTAGAGTTAGCCTATATGAGATATTCCCCCCAGGGAAATTGAAGAGTCAATCTGACTCAGGGGAAGATTTAGAACAATCCTAAGACCGGGAGGTCACGTAGAACCTGCTGAGGCAGGGGGGGTCTGCGTCACACAGTCTAGCATTTTCTTTTTGTGAAGTCATACTAGCATTTGTGAGGGATTAAGGTGTAAATATTTTGTCTTACAAGGGAAACTAGACATGGTCTAGTACTTAAGACTTGATCCTCTTCTTTAATACATGTTCCCAAAATGCACACAAGTCTAACTCTAAGGCCCCAAATGTATATATACACAAAGTAATGGTGGTCGAAACTTAAAGTTTAACTATTATCGAGTTATTTCAAAGTGTTTCATGGTTGTTTCTAGACTATGAAAGGTGTCCTTGACCATTCTTTGGTTGACTGAAAAATCCTTTCCCACGACTAATTCCAAACAACTATCTAACAAAAAGTGAACCCTAAATGGATAGTTGATTGAAGTTTACCAGGTTTTAACTAAACTAACCATTGACACTAATTGGACAAGTAGCGACTGGAGGTTGATAAATCCGATACATATATTCTTGAAAAGACTCAGACCAACCCTCATAAATAAGACTGGAGGTGTTTGAAAGTCGGGAGTTAACTCTCTGCCCGACCATTAAAGGAGGTGGGTGAGGAACAGGGCCAACTCTATACCCTCAACCAACCCAAGCACGCCAAAACTCTCAAGTCACATGGCATACTTTCCCTACTATACCTACTGCATTCAACATGCATAGTTTTGTGTTTAGGGTAGTATCCATTGTTCATTGTCTCATTATGCGAGTCTGGTTTGAAAGGGCACTGTGTTTTCTTTTGCATTGTTTCGTGACTTTCACCTGCAAGGCATTTGGTAGCATGGAGCGCCTTCCGACTATTTCTACTATCGGTAAGTGACAGTCCTACTTGTACATTCATTACTCAGTCGTTCAACAAGATCATTTACTCTATTTTGATTCACTATTCTCGCGATTTCTCCCAAGCATTTCATGCAAATGGTGATTTACCTGTAGGCGTGTATAGTCTCCTCCTACAATCGTTGTTGAGTTTCCCCTTCATGAAATTTCCTACTATGCTTTGCTGGAGTTATGGTCAAGGTTTATTCGACCAGGTCTTGTAATAGCCCAAATGTATACCAATTTTTCCGTATTGAAATCTCACTGGTAAACAGTTGGTTGCTATTCTTGTTGTATACAAAGACAGGGGTCTTTTCTTCTCCTTTTCTTTGTTTCCCAACTTATCAAAAAATTATTAAGTATTCAATCTCCCCGTCTGAGAGTCTCCCCGAGCAACTAGCAGTCAAACTATCCATTAAATAATACTCAGACCCTAACTATAACTAAAGAAAACTCGGGTTATTCTCTTCGTGCCCACTTACTCATAATCTGAATGCATTCGAAGACGTGTATAACTGGATTCTTTGTTGTGGTGTTGTTCCTGCATGTTCCTCAATTTTATTCGTAGTGTATTGGATAGATAATGGTTCTGTATTTTTGCCCTTTATGAAATTGACTTAAATCTCAGGTTTATGTTTATCATGCGGCTTGTATATATAACCATCAATTGTTATTTTTTTCTCTATATTGTTACCTGGATTGATCTAGGATGCTTGTTACTGATGATGGGCCCCTTTTTTTTGCGAGGGTACCCATCAGAGAGATTCGGGCTCCTTCTCCCCATTTTGGTCTGGACGATATGCAATGGTTGCAACAGAGAAGGTGTCAGATCTCCCCATCCAGAGTTAAGTATTATTTCAGTTATACTTTCCTATTTTATTAACTCTTCTCCTATATGTTGAACGAATTGTAATGGTTTTGTCCCAATGTATGCAGGGTTTCGGCTACGCGAATACATGGAGGAAAACCACTATCGTCCTTATGAAAGGTAAATCAGGTTCCATTATGCCTTCCTCCAGAAGCTCAGGCAAATTTAGTCATAGGGGTTAATTCTCTGTGATAGAGATTATTTAACGCTGTGTTACTTTGGTTGTTAAAATTCACAACCCAAACGAGGGTCGATTTCAAACTAAAGGATTGGCTGAAAGGCTCAATCATATTTTTATTATGTTCGAACTTGACAATGGAAGAAGTAAATATGATTTACATTCTCTTACCATTCTAAATAATATAATGTTAGTTCTGTCGCTCCTATAGCCTCACTTTGAATTTTTAACAATGTGTATCCTCGTCAAGATAAGATGTGTTGGGTGTATAACTTTTTGTGTTACGGTTGTGGCACTTCAGTCTGAACTTGTAATTAATTAGACGGACAACTTATTTCACTTCCGAGATTTATTGAAGTTTTTGTTCTTGATCTATCTTACTTCTACACATATGAAATGTATGAAACTATATGTTTCCAGTCACAAAGGTATTGACTGGTCCATGTCTTAGGTAATTAAACAGTGTTGGGTTTAAGAGTTTATGAATTCTGTCAATTACGTCTTGGTTAATTTCTTTATAAAAGTAATCATATACAAATGGTTGTCCTCTGAGGATGCAATATCTTACTTTTGCAATCTATGGGATTATTTTGTGTCAAACGAGAAAGCGTATGTATACTCAAAACTATTTCCATGAATTTCACATTAAATTGTGTAACTCCCTGATTGTTTACATTTGTCCTCTTACTTTCGTTCTATGAAATAATAGGTGTAATAGAGTTAAAATTCTAGCTTCACCTAATAGGTTCTGGAAACCTTAATCTATAAGTCTGTACGCATAATCATCTATCCAGACAAAGTTTGGTACTGTGACGAGAACTAGGACGAGTCTCCAGACTCTTTGTTAGGGGTGTTTTCTTTACCTAGAAATAGTTGATTTCCTATAGACAAAAAATGTTGCTGCTATAATAAGACAACAGTTCCCTGTGTAAGAGAATTTCCTGTTATAGTCACTAAATTTTCTTTTAATCAATGTTGATTGTGTAAGGCGCCAACAATAAATATATCTGTATATCTATGTATATATACATATATTTCATTTTATCATATAAGTATATATATACCTATGATCCGTAGGATCTATATTTGACTTTCTGGAAACCTAATTACATACTTACACATAGTCTTGTACACATATATATCTATATGCTTGCTCAATCTAGTTATGCATAGACAGTTCTGTCTAGAATTTAATTGCAGGAACGAAACACACAATTGAAGTTAATCTACTTCTTTCCACATTCAGTTATATATACATATATATAGGTGCTTATGTCTAGAATTTTAAATATAGGAGGAACAACTCTAGAATTTGGCCGTCTATCATGAACTTCGCACCAACAAACATACTTCATCCACAAAAAATATTTCACCTTCCGCGACAGATACATTTTAGTAGATAGATAGAATCATTCAAGCATATGTATTACAACAAATAGACATAACCATTCACATAGATGCATTACAACGATTAGATATAATCATTCAAACAGAGAAGGGCAGAGTACATATGTGAAACAGTTTACGGAAAGACAAAGGGAACAACAACGTTCCTCCCAACCGTAGAACAGGGCAACCAAACTACTTGCCCGATTCGCCCCCTAGCTTGACCATGAACCCATGAGGGCGAACTTGGAATCTCCTCCTCAGGAATGTCTTTTAGTTTCGACAGAATCCTCTTGCCTCACACTCAATCAGTAGTGTTCATAACATCAAGAAACCCAGTAGTTTTTTCCCCCGCATACTAGGCAACGTCCTGCCTCCTCACATATGCTATATATCAAAACCATCCTTTTGCCTACGTATTTTTCCCTCTCTTGGGAATTTTCACAGCTCTCTAAATCCTTGATTTTCAGGGGCTGCCAATGGCCAAATCCTTGATTTTCCACTTGTAACAATCAATCCAGAGGTAGTTCCAACATGTTCCCCACTCATGGAGTCATGGTCAACTAAATTTAACATGGTTGTTCCATTTGTCCTCCTGCAATAAGTAAAACAATATTTTGTTTACATACAAGTGTCATAGTCAAATAGTTAGTTGGGTCAAATCAGGTCTCTACCCAACAGTCATAATAATTAATTACAATTTATCAAATTCAAAATTTGAAATTGCCATAAATGGCAAAAATTTTCCAAATTCGAATTTAGTAAAAACAAAATAATTTTCTAACCAATTTTGAATTTCAAAAATAATTTATTTTTGGGGATGTCACATCCTTTCCCCCTTCAATAAAACATTGTCCTCAGTGTTCGTTCCTTTCTTGGAACATGATTGGATGAGATTTCCACAAATCTCCCTCCAACTCCCAAGTGGCCTCCTCAGAACTAAAGTGCTTCCATTGCACCTTTAACTAAGTGACGACTATGTTCCGAAGTGCTATTTCTGTTTGGTCCATAATGCTTAGGGGTTCCACCTGGAACTCGCCTTCTGGTTCCACCTGCACCAAGTTCCAATCAATCATATGAGTAGGGTCATGGACATACTTTTTCAAGAAGGAAACATGAAATACATTATGAATTCTCAGATTAGCTGGAAGTGAAAGTTGGTATTCTATGGGTCCAATTCGAGCTAGTATCTTGAAGGGACCACAAAACCTAGGTGCCAACTTGGCATAGTTCCTGAGTTTTAGTGAACTCTTTCAGGCTTTGAATTTTAGGTAAACATGATCTCCCACTTTAAATTCCAAGTGTCTTCTCTTCTGGTATGCATAACTTTTCTGTCTATCATGTGCTTCTTTTAATTTTCATTGCACCTTTCTTACCGTACTTTCCATTTTTTGGAGCATTTCTAGTCCAATCATGACTCTGTCAACTGAGTTGTCCAAGCTAATTGGTGTCGTACACTTTCTGTCATACAGTACCTCGAAGGGGCTCAATTTAGCCAAAGTTTGGTACCCACTGTTATATGCAAATTCTACCAAGTACAGGTAATCTTCCCACTTACTTGGTTTTGTTCTTACGTACATGCAGAGCATATCTTCTACGATCTGATTTGTTCATTCAGTTTGTCCATCTTTTTGTGGATGGTAACTCATGCTGAAATTCAAACTAGTATTTAGCCCTGCAAACAATTCTTTCCAAAAAGTGGATGTAAATTTTATGTCTCTATCTAAGATCACCATTTCAGGAATACCATGCAGTCTAAAAATTTCTTTCATAAATATTTCAACAATGTTTATAGCTTTAAAAGTAGATTTAATGGGAATAAAGTGTGCAGACTTATTGAGTTTATTGATTACAACCATAATAGAGTCATTCTGTTTTTGAGTTTTAGGCAAACTTGTTATAAAGTCCAGCGATATGGTCTCCCATTTCCATTCTGGCATTGGTAATGGCTGTAATAGGCCAGCTGGATGCTGGTGTTCGTCCTTAACCTGCTGGAAATATTGGCACCTAGCCAAGTATTCTGCTATTTTACCCTTCATATTAGGCCAGTAAAATAGCTTTCTAAGTGTTGTTATCGTTTTCTAGTATCCTGGATGGCCAAAATATGGTTTCTTATGCTCTTCATTCAAGACTATTATCTTTAACTCTACTGAATCTGGTATGTAAAGTCTGTTTTTAAATTGTAATAGTCCATTTTTGTCGATACTCAGATCTAGTTTATCTGAGTTTGTGGTACTGTTTTGTAATTCTGCCATTATCTTAGTGTAATTTTTGTCATTAGCACATGTCGTCCTTATTCTTTGTTCCAAATCACTTTCTACCCTGCTAATATTTATTTCAAATAATCCATGGAATCTTCTGCTTAGAGTGTCTACTACCTTATTTTCCTTACCCTTGATATGTATTACCTCGAAGTCGAACTCGCTCAAGAAGGCTAGCCACCTTTCTTGCCTTGCATTAAGATCTGGCTGGCTAAACAAATATTTCACCCCATTATTATCTGTCAACAATAGAAACTTTCTGCCCATTATGTAATGTCGCCACATTTTTAAGGCATGTATCACTGCTGCCAATTCTAAGTCATGAGTGACATAATTTCGCTCATGTTCTTTTAATTTATGGGACTCATAAAAAATTAGGTGTCCCTCCTAAGTTAGGACACCACCTAGTCCTTCTTTACCTGCATCAACACAGATGGTAAAGTCTTTATCTGGGTCTACTACCTTTAAATGGGTGCAGTAGTCAGTAATTCCTTCAACTTGTTAAAAGTATCTTGACACTTTTGTGACTAGTTAAACTTGGTCCCTTTCTTTTGTAATGATGTGATGGGGTAGGCTATTTTGGAAAAATCCTCTATAAATATGCGATAATATCTAGTGATTCCCATGAATGACCAAATATCCGCTACGTCTTTAGGTACCGACCATTCCATGATGGCCCTTATTTTCTCAGGGTCATCTACAATGCCTTCTGCAGAAATTACATGTCCTAGGTATTGTATCTTCTTTTGATAAAAATCATACTTATCGAATTTAGCATACAATTTGTGTTTCCTCAAAGTTTGCAGAACTATCCTTAAGTGTTTTTCATGTTCTTCTTATGTTTTAGAGTAAATCAGAATGTCGTCGATAAATACCAATACGAACTTGTCCAAGTATTGACTAAAAATACTGTTCATTAGGCACATAAACGTGGTTGGTGCATTAGTGAGTCCGAAAGGTATGACTACAAATTTGTAGTGTCCATATATTGTTAGAAAATATTTTTTTATTATGTCCTCATATTTTATTCTAACTTGATGATAACCAGATCGTAAATCCAACTTTGAAAAGATCTTTGCCCCACCTACTTGATCGAACAGATCATTTATCCTAGGTAAGGGGTATTTGTTCTTAATATTCATTTTGTTCAGTTGTCTATAATTAATACATAGTCTTAGAGTAACGTATTTCTTTTTCACAAATAGGACTAGTGCTTCCCATGGTGAAACACTCAGTTTGATATACTCTTTGTCCAATAACTCTTGCAATTGTATTTTTAATTCTATCAATTCCGGTAAACTCATTATGTAAGGTGCTTTAGAGATAGGGGCTGAACTAGGTAGCAGGTCTATGGAGAAGTCTATTCCCCTTCTAGGAGGTAATTCCGGTATCTCATCAACAAACATGTCTCTGAATTCACGTAGGACAACAAAGTCTTCTAACTTTGGCTTATCTTCTTTTTCTAATAGTTTCGTTACTTGGATGGCGTAAACTTGGCAACCATTTCTTATGCATTTATTGAATTGCATTGTTGAGACTTTCCTAACTGATATTGGTTTTGGTATACATTGGGTTGTTCTAGTAGTGTCATAATCGTCTTTATAATTAAGTGTCTTTGTATAACAATCTAGAACTGCCTTGTTCTTTTCCAACCAATCCATTCTGATAATCACATCATATGATCCTAGTGGAAGAATATTCAGATTTGTTTTTATGTTTTTACCATCTAAACTGAATTCAAAATAAAAAATGAAGTCAAGCACTTTCCTTTTAGTCCCTGTTACTAATTTCACCAGCCAATATTTTGAGTGTTTCATCCTCTTAATTTTATTTGACTCTACTACACCAGGAGTGATGTAACTTAACGTAGTTCCAGGATCAATTAAAACATAAATTCTAGTGTTATTGATTTTACCTTCGATCTCCACCACAAAGGACTGGTGGTCAACTTTCCAACCATCTACGACTGCATTTATTCGATGTAAGCTTCTGCCCACATCACCCACCATCGAGGCTTCCTACAAATTATGCACAACAGTTCTTCTTGCTAGATTTAAACGTGGATAGTTCCTCCTTAGATGAGGGTCTCCACATTCCCATCACTTTAACGGTTCCCAGGGGTTGTCCCCAAACTTCTTTGTTCCCAGGTTTACCGGTTTACCACCTCCTTGTGTTCTTGGATGGTTTGAGTGAAAATATTTTCTAGGAAGTCTTTTTGTTGTATTACAATAACGAGCTGACTGGTATCCCTTCTTCCGATGGTTCATTCGGTCTTGCTTCTTATTCTTCCAAGATTTGGGGAACTCTGTCCGTTGTTTGTACTGGTCGTAGCACATTGGTGCTTTCCTAAATACTTCACTTAAGGAATTGGGGTTGTCAAACTCAATTTTGTCCCTGTAGGACTGTGGTAAACAACTTAGGAATCGTTGGATTTTTACCTTGTCCTCCCAGATGTAAGGTACAAACCTTAGTAATTCCAAGAATTTGTTTATAAGGTCCTCCATTGTCATCTAGCCAAGTTGTAAATCATAAAATTATTTCGTTTTCCTTTCATAGTAGCTTTCATATAGGTACTGTTTCTTGAAATATTTCTTGAAGTCAGACCATTCTATCTGTTTCTCTTTTAAGCCTTTTGCCAATTTCAAATCCTGCCACCAGATGCTGGCTTGTCCTTTCAGTTTGTAAATGGCCATTCTGACTTTCATATTGTTGGAATAGTTGTATATTTGGAAATATTTTTTGATATCTAATAACCATGCTTCATATTCCTCACCTTTTCTGGATTCCCCATCAAATGTAGCAAGTTTAATCTTCTTGAATTCCCCTTCAAGATGATATACTTGTTTCCTTTTTCTGTCTAGTTTTTCTTTATCTCCAATTGAAGGGGTACCCTTAGATGAGCTATCCTCTTTTTCTACTTCAGGACCAGAGTTCTTGGAGGCCCTTTTACTGACCACTTCTTCATGATTATCATCCTTTGGGATTTTCTTTGTCACTATACTGCGCAACACAACTTCATTTATCTCTTGCTGTTCTTGCTATGCTTTATTCAGTTTCTCATTGTTTGCTTTGAAAACCTATAGTTCAACAATAAGATTCCTCATTGTTTCCAGTACTTCCGTAGGTGAGCTTCCGTCACTATTCTATCTTGGATCTCCAGGAGGTCCCTGCTTCGTATTTTCTTCCATTCTAATTTCTGCATCATCCTGAGTTTCCATAATTGACACAAAACAGAAAGGGTTTTCTGTTTGTAACAAAAAGTTTATTAGTTTTGCATAAATATAAATATATGTTAAGCAACTAATGTGGCCCTGTTCAGGTCTAGTTTTGTAACCTTTTGGTCCGATACCATATGTAATATACCTCAATTTTGTCATTTTTTTTTTCTTCTATGGCGCAATAATATCTAAACTTTGTAAAATAGATTTATAAAAGGAGAACTATCCTTATTGATTTTTGTGATACTCCATGTATTCAAACTTATTTTCTAGCATTATAGAGCCATAGTCTAGCGTTTTCTTTTTGTGAAGTCATACTAGCATTTGTGAGGGATTAAGGTGTAAATATTTTGTGTTATAAGGGAAAATAGACATGGTTTAGTACTTAAGACCTCATCCTCTTCTTTAATAAATGTTCCCAAAACACACACAAGTCTAACTCTAAGGCCCCGAATGTATATATACACAAAGTAATGGTGGTCGAAACTTAAATTTTAACTATTCTTGAGTTATTTCGAAGTGTTTCATCGTTGTTTCTGGACTATGGAAGGCATCCTCGACCATTCTTTGGTTGACTGAAAAATCCTTTCCTACGACTAAAGCCAACCAACTATCTAACTAGAAGCGAACCCCAAATGGACAGTTGATTGAAGTTTACCAGGTTTTAGCTAAACTAACCATTGGTGCTGATTGGACTAATAGTGACTAGAGGTTGATAAGTCTGATACATAGATTCTTGAAAAGAACTAGACCAGCCCTCATAAATAAGACTAGAGGTGTTTGAGAGTTGGGATTTAATTCTCTACCTGGCCATTAAAGGAGGTGGGTGAGGAATGGGGCCAACTCTGTACCCTCAACCAACCCAAGCATGCCAAAACACCCAAGTCACATGGCATACTTTTCCTACTTCATTCAACAGGCATAGTTTCGTGTTTAGGGTAGTAGTCATTGTTCATTGTCTCATTATGCAAGTCTGGTTTGAAAGGGCATTGCTTTTTCTTTTGCATTGTTTCATGAATCTCACCTGCAAGGGATTTGGTAGCATGGAGTGCCTTCCGGCTATTTCTACTATCGGTAGGTGACAATCCTTCTTGTACATTCATTACTCAGTCGTTCAACAAGATCATTTACTCTGTTTTGATTTATTGTCCTCACGATTTCTCCCAAGTGTTTCATGCGAATGGTGATTTACCCGTAGGCTCATATAGTCTCCTCCTACAATTGTTGTTGAGTTTCCCCTTCGTGGAGTTTCCTACTGTGCTTCGCCAGAGTTATGGTCGGGGTTTATTTGACCAGGTCTTGTAATAGCCCAAATGTATACGAATTTTTTTCTACCGAAATCTCACTGGTAAATAGTTGGTTGCTATTCTTGTCGTATACAAAGACATGGGTTTTTTCTTCACCTTTTCTCTATTTCCCAACTTATCAAAAAATTCTTAAGTCTGCAATCTCCTCATTTGAGAGTCTCCCTGAGAAACTAGCAGTCAAACTATCCATTAAGTAATACTCAAACCCTAACCATAACTAAAGAAAACTCGGGTTATTCTCTTCGTGCCCACTTACTCATAATCTGAATGTGCGCGAAGACATGTATAACTAGAGTCTTTTCCGTGGTGTTGTTCCTGCATGTTCCTCAATTTTATTCGTAGGGTATTGGATAGATTAATGGTTTTGTATTTTTTCCCTTTATGAAATTGACTTAAATCTTAGGTTTACGTTTATCATGTGGCTTGTATATATAATCAATAATCGTTATTTTGTTCTCTATATTGTTACTTGGATTGATCTCGGATGCTTGTTACTGATGATGGGCCCCTTTGTTTTGTGAGGGTACTCATCAGAGAGATTCGAGCTCCTCCTTCCCCTTTTGGTCTGGACGATACACGATGGTCGCAACAAAGAAGGTGTCGGATCTCCCCACCCTGGAGTTAAGTATTCTTTCGGTTATACTTTCCTATTTTATTAACTCTTCTCCTATATGTTGAGCGAATTGTAATGGTTTTGTCCCAATGTATGCAGGGTTTCGACTACGCGAATTCATGGAGGACAACCATTGTCATTTGCATGAAAGGTAAATCGGGTTCTGTTATGCCTTCCTCCAGAAGCTCAGGAAAATTCAGTCATAGGGGTTAATTCTTTGTGATAGAGATTATTTAATACTGTGTTACTTAGGTTGTTAAAATTCACTGCCCAAACGAGGGTCGATTTCAAACTAAAGGATTGGCCGAAAGGCTCAATCAGATTTTTATTATGTTCGAACTTGACAATGGAAGAAGTAAATATGATTTACATTCTCTTACCATTATGAATAATATAATGTTAGTTCTGTCACTCCTATAGCCTCACTTTGAATTTTTAACAATGTGGATCCTCGTCAAGATAAGATGTGCTAGGTGTATAACTTTTTGTGTTACGATTGTGGCACTTCAGTCTGAACTTGTAATTAATTAGACGGACTTCTTATTTTACTTCTGAGATTTATTGAAGTTTTTTTTCTTGCTCTATCTTACTTCTATGCATATGAAATGTCTGAAACTATACATTTCCATTCACAAAGGTATTGATTGGTCCATGTCTTAGGTAATTAAACAGAGCTGGGTTTAAGAGTTTATGAATTATGTCAATTACGCCTGGGTTAATTTCTTTATAAACGTAATCATATACAAATGGTCATCCTCTGAGGATGCAATATCTTACTTCTGCAATCTATGGTATTATTTTGTGTCAAACGAGAAAGCGTATGTATACTCAAAACTGTTTCCATGAATTTCACATTAAATTGCGTAACTCCCTGATTGTTTACATTTGTCCTCTTACTTTCGTTTTACGAAATAGCATGTGTAATAGAGTTAAAATTCCATCTTCACCTAATAGGTTCCGAAAACCTTAATCTATAAGTCTGTACGCATGATCATCTATCAATACAAATTTTGGTACTGTGACGAGACCTAGGAGGAGTCTCCAGACTCTCTGTTCGAGGTATTTTCTTTACTTAGAAATAGTTGATTTCCTATAGATAAAAAATGTTGCTGGTATAATAAGACAACAATTCCCTGTGTAAGAGAATTTTATGTTATAGTCACTAAATTTTCTTTTAATCAATGTTGATTGTGCAAGGCGCCAACAGTAAATAGATATGTATATCTACGTATATATACATATATTTCATTTTATCGTATAAGTATATATACCTATGATCCATAGGATATATATTTGATTTTCTGGAAACTTAATTACAGACTTACACATAATCTTGTACACATATATATCTATATACTTGCTCAATCTAGTTATGCATAGACAGTTCTGTCTAGAATTTAATTACAGGGACGAAACACACAATTGAAGTTAATATACTTCTTTCCACATTCAGTTATATATACATGTATATAGGTGCTTCTGTCTAGCATTTTAACTATAGGAGGAACAAATATAGAATTTGGTCATTTGTCATGAACTTTTCAACAATAGACAGATTTCATCCACGAAAAATATTTCACCTTCCGGAATAGATACATTTAAGCAGATAGATATAATCATTAAAGCAGATGTATTACAACAAATAGACATTACGATTCACACAGATGCATTGCAACGATTAGATATAATCATTCAAACAGAGAAGGGAAGAGTACATATCTGAAACAGTTTGCGGAAAGACAAAGCAAACAACCACGTTCCTCCCAACTTTAGAATAGAGCAGCCAAACTACTTGCCCGATTCACCCCCTAGCCTGACCATGAACCCATGAGGGAGAACTTGGAATCTCCTCCTCAGGAATGTCTTTCAGTTTCAGCAGACTCCTCTTGCCTCACACTCAATCATTAGTGTTCATAATAGAAAGAAACCCAGTAGTCATTTTCCCCGCATACTAGGCAACGTCCTACCTCATCACATATGCTATATATCAAAACCATCCTTTTGCCTAGGTCTTTTTCCCTCTCTTGGGAATTTTCGCAGCTCTCTAAATCCTTGATTTTTAGGGCTTGCCAATGGACAAATCCTTGCTTTTTCACTTGTATCAATCAGCCCAGAGGTAGTTCCAACATGTTCCCCACTCATGGAGTCATGGTCAGCTAAATTTAACATGGTGGTTCCATTTGTCCTCCTGCAATAATTAAAACAATATTTTTTTTACATACAAGTGTCATAGTCAAATAGTTAGTTGGGTCATATCAGGTCTCTTCCCAACAGTCATAATAATTAATTACAATTTATCAAATTCAAAATTTGAAATTGCCATAAATGGAAAAAAGTTTCCAAATTCGAATTTACTAAAAACAAAATAATTTTCTAACCAATTTTGAATTTAAAAAATACTTTATTTTTGGGGATGTCACAGTGCATTTCTCAGTCCACACGAAATTCTTGTTTTTCTTCTGCAATTCTGTGATCAGATTTGCTATCTTTGAAAAAACTTCGACGAAATGTCGATAATATCTTGCTAAACCCATAAATTTGCATACTTCTTGTATGTTTGTGACCGCAGGCCATTCCATAATAGCCTTTACTTTCATTGGATCCACCATGATACCTTCACCAGATATAACATGCCCCAAGTAATGAATCTTCGATTGGTAAAAAGAACATTTCGATAGCTTCTCGTAAACACTATAGTACCAAGCTTAAATGTTCATCATGCTCTTCTGTCATCTAAGAATATATTAGTATGAATACTTGAAAAAAATTGTCCAAGTATTCACGAAATACCACATTCATCAAACTCATGAATACCCCTGGGGCGTTTGTTAGTCCTAATGGTAAAACTGTAAACTCATAGTGTCTGGAACTCATCTTGAATGCGGTCTTAGGGATATCTTCCTCTTTAATCCGTAAATGGTGATATCCTAATCTCAATTCGATCTTTGAAAAGACTGTCTTTCCTTTCATATGATCAAACAAATCGTCTATTCTTGGAAAAAGATAGTAGTTCTTGATCATTGCCTTGTTCAATTGATGGTAGTTAATACAAAGTCTCCACGATCCATCCTTATTTCTTATCAAAATAAAAGGTGCACACCAAGGTGACACACTTGGAAGTATAAGTCCCAAGTCCAACAACACCTTCAATTTCATTTTCAACTCCTGTAACTCAAGCGTTGACATCCGATAAGGCGTTCTTGCTATCAGTTTGGTTCCAGGTTTCAAGTTGATTGTAAACTCCAACTCTCTTTCAAGGGGTAAACTTAGAAACTCTTATGGAAACACGTCTACAAACTCTTGTACTAATAGAAGGTTTTATAATCCTTTCGCCTCGCCCTTCTCATTTAGCGCTAAAACTGCATAAAGTTTGCATCCTTTGTGCATAATGTTTTGTAGTTGTAGGGAAGAAATAAATCTCAAGGACACTCCCCAGATTTTTCTTACAATCACTATTCTTTGTTCCACATCATCTGTCAAACTTAACCGTTTCATCTTATAGTTGAGTATCGCATCATGCGATTCTAACCAGTCCATACCGATCACTATGTCATAACATCCTAATATCATTACATATAGGTTTTCCTTCATTACAAAATCTCCCAAGTTAATGCTACAGTCTGTAACCCTTCCTCCAACCTTCTATTTGGCATCCAAAGCCATTTCTACATATCTAAAATCGTCCTGCTTGACTGCCTTTACCTTAATTCTCTTTAATGCCGCACTAGAAATAAAGCTCTCTGCAACACCTAGATCTATCAAAATACTAAAGGTTTGATCGTCAATCATACCTGACATCTCAAGCACAGTGGACTGGTGCTCAACCTAGCGGTTGTCCACTGCAGCATCAATCCTATGGGCCTTGCCCAAATCTCCAGCTACAGTGTGTCTCGTTGATAGATTTGCTCTAGACTTATCAATCACATAGTTTTGCTGGTAATGTAGCTCTCACATGTCCAACATTCGGTCTTCGGTCTAGTACTCTTGGTCCCTGAAGTAGAAGCTATTGGACTACCATATTCAAACCCTGGTTTGTTCTGCTGAACATGCCTAAATTGTTGTTGTTGATGCGATGGTCCTCTGTAAGGATTACTCTACTGAGTAGTCTATCATCTTGGTGTCATGAACATAGGCCCTTTAGGAATATATCGATGCCCTGAAGTTTTTCTGGCTGGAGTCTGATACTGTTGTGCTCCTGATGTCCTTTGTCCAGTATGTCTTGTAGGAGTGCTTCCCTGACCCCCGATGTTTAGATCTTCCTCAGCTATGAGGGATTTTTGTACTGCCTTGTGCAAAGTCTGCAGAATTAATATCCTCACCTTCGCACAAATGTTGAAGTTAAGGTCGAACACAAACTTTTTGACCTTTATCTTCTCCATGTTCAGATGTGCATCATACCTAAGTAGCTCCATAAATTTTGCCTCATACTCTGACACCGTACGAACACCCTGTTGTAAGGCGTTGAAATCATTGAGTTGGCACTTAATGAATTCCTCTAACAAATACCTCTCCCAGAACCGCTCCTCAAAAATTTCCCATGACACGTCTTCAACGACCATGTTTAGATGAGGTAGGAGCGTCTACCACCATAGAAGAGCACTCCCCTTCAACTGAAAGACCGCCATGCAAGAATTTCATGTTGGAGGTGTAGTCATGAAGTGAAAAGCACATCGCCATGTTATCCAACCATACCACATTGGATGAGCCATCCGTGGCACCCATGAACTCAGGAAACTTCACCTTCTTGAATTATTTGTGAATGCTACCACTACCAACTGGAGCACGCTGTGAACCCTCAGTTGGTACAGACACTCTGGACTCATATCTATCTAGTTGGTTAATCAGGGCCTCTAACATTCTTTGAAAGGACCTCATCAAACCAACCACATCTCCCACAACAGCCTACTCCTGCCCATCATTAGAATATATATGATTCATGCAGCTTTTGTAAGATGTTTATAGAATAAAATGGTTCTGCTAAGTTCATAGATCTCTAGGAATTTATTTTCCACTATGCGAATTGATCGTAACCTTTGCAATCACTTAATGTATTTAAATACTCTGTAATTGCATAACATCTCTGCGAATTTATTCTCCCTCTTGCCGAAAAACTTCTACAGATTATAACACTGCGATTATAACCCTTCGTTTTATGTTATACATTTCTTACACTGTGCTTTTAATTCTTAGTGGATAAATTTCCTTTGCGGTTTTAAATCGATTCGCCCAACGTTGCATGCTCAATGCTCCACGAATTTATTTTCCCTGCGTTAGAGGTGTTAAAACCACTTGCCCAGTGGTTTTTGTTAATTAACTCGTATTTCTGCGAACATCTTACCTTGCTATCTCAATAAGTGTTCCCTTGCCTAGCGAACATCTTACCTCTGTGCTTTTGGAACCTTTCGCCCTCAATTTCATGCCTCTCCTAGTGTTTCAATTCCTTGAATCAATCCTTGTGGTGGTAATTAAATTCGGCTAGAAACTCATTTCCTTCCTAGCATATTTCTTACCTGGCTTTTCGGCTGTAACCTCTGCGTTCCACTTTTCCATTTGGGTGAGTATCCTCTATGTTTTCTTACCATTGATTGTATACCCTTTTTAATCCGCATTTTAGAGGAGGAAATGGAGCTCTGAACCTCCTTTTTTATAGCGATTTTAATCCTTCATTTCCCTACAAATTTACTAAGTCTCCCCCTTATGATTTTCCCAGGAAATCGTGTGAATTTTTCTCTGTGTTTTTATTCATTATTTTCTTGCATTTTTGTGGAGAGTGTTGCCTATATGATTCATTCAACTCTCAATGCTTTTATTCATTATTTCACTTCATTTTTGTTCATCTCAGAGGTTCCTTAGATTGCGTTTTTGACAGCCTGGACTGCCCTACGTCTTCACACCTTTACCCAATGAACTTAGCATAATCCTTCTTTGCATTGGTATTCTCTGCGTTGTATCCTTTCAACATGCAAACCTAAAAATTCTTGTCGCATAATATCTCTGCGACTTTGAGTATCCTCTGTGACTTGTTGTATCTCTGCAATTGTTTTTTATGTTGAGCTGAAGGGGATAAAATCCCATATGAAATCATGCCTTCTTTCTCGACATTGTTCATATGAATATTCACCCATCCTCCTGGCAATTTTTGACCCCCATTCTTAGAATGTAACAACCCTCAGGTTGGAAATAATATCTTCACTTTCACAATTGTCTACAACAATGGTTTCCACCATTCATTGAAGGAGATCCCTTTGAACCATTACAAACACTAAATTAAAAGTCACCTTCACGTGGAAGAATGGAAGTCAAAAGGATTCATGATAGTGGAATCTTAGAGTAGATTGCAGTCTTACTTGTTCATTTAATTGGAAGTGGTATTATGATGATTCCCCTCCCCAAGTTCCCCTTTTTTTAGATGTTGTGATCTTCTATGAATTTATTCTCCTTAGTATCTTCCTCTAGAAGCTAGTTAAAACCCTTTAGTTAGTCATATAATGGTGACAAGACTCCATGCAAAGGAACCTTTCATCATTGTAACGATTGGACATAATAATAAAGGAAGTGTATGGATGATTACGTATTTATATCCCCTTGCGATTTTAAAACTGATGATTTCTCTCACACCTCAAATTGATGTGACATATGGTTGATTTTTGCAATTAGATTTCCTCGCGCAATGAATAAAACTGACGACTTCTCATGTGCCTTAAATAAAGTTTATGTGTGATTGCGTTGTAATTATCCTCATGCACACTGAAATTTATAGATTAGATTACTTATTTTGTGCCTTAAAATTCAAGGATAATTATTTGCGCCATGATATAAAAGCGATGTATGAATGGTTGTGTGTGTAGTTGACGTCTTGAGCTACCAAAATGCTAATGCATAGTGTTTGAGCGTTTGATTTCCTTGTGCCATGGATTATGCTGTGATTAAATAATTAGATTATTTGTAGGAAATGAATAAGGATGATGTATGTTTAATTAAGTGATTAAGATTAAATGCATACATTGAATGTTGTTGATTTATGCTCAATTCGGTAATTAGATCACGCACACATCTTGAAAATAAAGAGGATTTACTATTGAATTCAACAATTGAGTATTCGTGCACCTTGAAGTAAAGTAGATGTTCGTTTGCACCTTCAAAATGAATCTAAGTTGATTATACTTGCACCCTTTGAATAATGTTGTCATATGATTGATTTATTAATTATATTCTCTTGCGCCATGTAAAATAAAGTAGATTTCTCATGCGTCATGAATGATATAGATGTATAAATGATTGAGTAATTTAAATTCTCTTGCGCCATGAACAGTAATGATGATGATTGATTGAGCTAGTTGGTTTTGGACTTGATTTTGTTGGTGGGATGTAAACACCTCCTTGTTCCTCAGAACAGTCGCCAACCCTGAGACCTTAAATGGTCAAAATAAATTGGATCCTGGGCTTGAGTATTGTTGGTTGTGGAGCCTGATTATCTTCCTGATGCAGAGGTTCTTTGCTTTCAGCCGTGTCTATACCCCATGAAGTATTTACACCCCAGAAGTATGTACACT
>JASDQU010506734.1:49270-65884 GCA_032191745.1 Picea mariana
TTTCCCTCCAAGCTAAGATAGTGGTGTCTAATCACCATTCAAAATGCTTGAATAATGAGGTAGATTACAATGAGTGGAAATATGATCTGAATTGGATTCATATCCCTCCTACCATCATCCACTTACAACAACCTCATATACAACTTGTGCGAAGGCACTAATTGGCTCTTCCAGCCTGACAACATTAATTTCCTTACTTAAAATTTCAATTTTGAAGGCAAAATGAGAGGGAGGCACCTCTCCCTTCCTTGAATGCATACCAATGTGCTAGACAATTGGTGTGTGCCAAGGTGGAGCGATGATCCCACATCAACCAACCTATATGTCACGATATTATGATATTATGACGTTGTGATATATATGGAATGGTTGGAATCTCATGATGAGATACTCAACTGTAAGACGAAACGATTGAGTTTGACCGACGATGAGGGACAAAGATGAGTGATTGTAGGAAGAAACCAGGGAGTTCCCCTAAGTTTCATTTCTTCCCTACAACTATGAAAGAGAATGCACAAGGGATGCAAGCTATATGAAATCCTAGCGTTGAATGACAAGGGAGTGGCAAAAGGATTATAAAACCTTCCAGTAGTACAAGAGTTTACATACGTGTTCCCAGAAGAGTTACCAGGTTTTTCGCCTGAAAGAGAGCTAGAATTTACCATCTATGTAAAACCTGGAACTGAACTAATAACAAGAATGCCTTATCGGATTTTGACCCTTGAGTTACATGAGTTGAAAATGAAACTGAAGGATTTGTTGGACCTAGGACTTATACGTCCAAGTTTGTCACCTTGGGGCACGCCTGTTATTTTCATATGGAAGAAGGATGGATTGTGGAGACTTTTCATTGACTACCGTCAATTGAATAAGGTAATGATCAAGAACCAATATCCCTTGCCAAGAATAGACTATTTGTTTGATAGAATGAAAGGCGTGACTGTGTTTTGGAAGATTGATTTGAGTTCAAGATCATTAGTTATGGATCAAGAAGGAAGACATTCCTAAGACTGCATTTAAGACGAGGTTTGGGAATTACGAGTTTACCATTTTACCATTTGGACTGACAAATTCCCTAGGGGTATTCATGAGCTTGATGAATGGGGTGTTTTGTGAATACTTGGACAAGTTTTTTCAAGTATGCATTGACGACATATTGAGATATTCTCGGATGATGAAAGAACATGACAAGCATTTGCACTTGGTATTACAGTGTTTATGAGAGAACAAATTATACGAGAAACTATCTAAATTCTCCTTTTATGAAACGAGGATTCATTACTTAGGGAATGTTATCTCCACTGAAGAAATCATTGTGGATCCAATGAAGGTAGAGACTATTATGGAATGTCCTGTGCCGATGAACGTACCAAAAGTACGTATCTTCATGGGTTTCATTGGATATTATTGACATTTTGTCGAAGTTTTTTTGAAGATAGCCAATCCGATTACATAATTGTAGAAGAAAAACAAGAAGTTTGTTTGGACAGAGAAATGCATGGAAGAATTTTGAAGGCACAAGGAGATGTTGATGACCACACCAATATTAAAGGTCCCTGACATGGATGAGGACTTCTTGGTATGCACAGGCACATCCAAGGAAGGCTTAGGCAAAGTCTTGATGCAACATGGTCAAGTGATCTCTTACATCGCAAGGAAGTTAAGAGAGCATGAGGAGAACTACACGACACGCGATTTGGAGTTGTTGGCCATTGCGTACACCCTGAAAGTGTGGAGACATTACCTGATTGGACATAAATTCAAACTAAAAATAGACCACTATGGTTTGCAACACATTTTTACGCAAAATGACTTGAATGCGCGACAAAGGAATTGGTCAGAACTACTTAGCGAGTACAATTTCGAGATTACCTAAATAAAAGGAATAGTGAACAGAGTGGCAGATGCATTGATTCAGAGACCACAAATATTTTTGGTGATACCTCTTTAGACGAATCTTCTTGAAAATATTCTAACTATACATAGCAACGATGACTCGTATAAAGAGGTTAGGGAAAATATCGGACAAGACACCATGTTAATACGAAAATTTGAGGGATTTACTCTAAACAACGATGGATTAATGAGGTACAATAACCAGATTTACATACCGCCTAATGACGAGTTGAGAAGTTTTAACATAAATGAATCTCACAGAGAAGTGTACATGGCTTATCCAGGAGTCACGAAGATGAGGGAAAACCTTAAAACCGTATTCTTCTCGAAAGGAATAAAGGTGGACATAGTCAACTACATGGCAAGATTTCTAGAATGTTAGCAAGTGAAGGATGAACATAGACATCCGACATGATTACTATAGAAATACGCTATTCCGAAATTCAAATGGGAGGTCATTTCGATGGAATTCAGTGTGGGATTTTCGCTGACGTCAAGGAGACATGATTCGATTTTCGTGGTAGTTGACACTCTAATGAAGAGTGCACATTTTATCCTTGTGTGTATGACGTATCAGGCACCAGACATAGCTATATTTTTTATCAGCAATATTGTGATATTTCATGGCGTGCCTAAGAGGATCATATCCGATCAAGGATTAGTGTTTATATGAATATTTTGAACTAGTTTCCAATAGGCCTTGGGAACCCAACTAATCTTTAGTACCATGTATCAGCCAAAGGCAGATGGGAAGATCGAAAGAACGAACCAAATATGGGAAGATATGTTGTGTATGTATGTGACAAACCAACAAAAGTGTTGGGAAGAGTTCTTGCCACTAACTGAGTTTGCGTACAACAATAGCTATCAGTAAACCATTAAGATGGTGCCTTTTGAGTTTATTTATAGGTGACCATGTCATATGCCTTTGATCTGAGATCGACTTGAGGATAGGGTCTTGGTAGGATTAGAAGCGATCCAATAAATGGAATAACAAATGAAAACAATAAGACAAAGGATCAAAGAAACATAGGATCCGCAGAAGTGTTATGCTGATGCGCATCACATTGACCATAGTTGTGAAGTTGGTGATCAAGTCTTCTTGCGGGTGAAACCACACAAGAGTTCGATCAAGTTTGAAAAGGGTGCTAAAATCTCTCCTAGGTTTGTGGGACCTTTAAAAGTGGTGGAAAAGAAAGGGCCTGTGGCCTATCGACTAACCTTTCCTAATTCTTTGAGGCATATGCACAATGTTTTTCATGTATCCATTTTTAGACATTATTTTAGTGATCCTACACATGTGATTGATTTGAGATCCTTGTAAGTGTCAAATGAGGGTGCGCTAACGACGGAGCCAATTCACATTTTGGACCATCGTATTTGACAACTACGACGTTGAAAAATTTATCGGGTCAAGGTCCAGTGGGACAATTATAGTCCAAACTCGGCTACCTAGGTGACGCATATGATATGCACCAACAATTTCCATTTTTGTTTGATAGTTAGACATTTAGATCTTGTCAGATTCTTTCTTCATTGTATTTATATACTGTGAAACTTCGGGACGTAGTTTAAAACAAGAGGGGGTGTATGAAACATGCCATTCTTGCAAGCACATGTTATTGACTTATTCTTTGAGGACACTTACGTGCAAGTGATACGATTATAGCACATGGATATTGTTTCATTTATGGATTTTATGATGATGTTGATTGATTGACGTTATGTTATTTGATATCTATGTGTTGACAAATGCTATTGACGAGTTTCCCCTGAGTGTGCAGGATACTTGACATATGAGGATGCCACTGGCATCAATGGACCTCCTTGGACTCTGGATCGAGTGAGGGAGTGGACTGTATTGGTTTGGGTATTTTTTTTTTATGCATATGTGACATATGATCGGGTATATTATGATGTTGTTTATGGATCATTGACAATGTTTTTTTTATGGATGCATGTTAATGATTTCTTTCTAATCAGACTCACATAAGGAGTAAAGGGGCCAAGCAGAATCCCTGGCACAGCCTACTAGCACTCTTGTCGTGGCTCAAATTATAGGTTAACGATTGCTTAGTTTGAGAGATCCACAATGTCATGAGGGAAGACTGAGACAATCATTCACAAAGATTCTAAGGGGTGCGCAATAAGGCAGGGTCCTTATTACTTAGAGGCCCTTAGTCTCTTACAAGGTCACTTGAATGGAGTATTGCTTCCAAGGGTTGGAAAACTACCAAAACCAACCAAAGGCGAATCACACCCT
Source organism: Picea mariana (assembly GCA_032191745.1). Taxonomy (NCBI): domain Eukaryota; kingdom Viridiplantae; phylum Streptophyta; class Pinopsida; order Pinales; family Pinaceae; genus Picea; species Picea mariana. Next base: position 53,430 of record JASDQU010506734.1, read on the forward strand.
TGGAGCATGTAGTGCATCCTGAAGGGAATGTCGCGTAAATTAAAATTTGAATCAAAGGCGAGTGGAACTCTTGGAGCACGAAGTGTGTCTTGAAGGGCACATCACGGTATAAAAAAATGAGCCAATGAATGTAGGTGGCCTAGAAAACGTGAGTGAATGTTAAACCTTAAGACCTTGAGTACCTACTGAATTAATTAATTGATTAAGTAATTAAATAAATAATGAACTCATTAACCATAATCCCTAAGGGTCTAGGTATTCACAAATAAATATTTAACTAAGCCTAAGTCAAGTGAGTGAGTAGACTAAAACTAAAAATTTTAAATTAAATGATGAGGGGATGAATTAAATCAAATCAAGAATAAATGAAAATAAAAATAAAGACTAAGGAATGATTAATACACTTGTGCAAGTAAATACTAAATTATAATTTTAGCTGAGAAAGGAATAAAGAATCAATGTGTAAGCATAGAAAGGTATCTAGTCTAGTCTAATTAAAGACCTTTCCTAAATTAAACACAACTAAGTTTTAGAAAGAAATCAATCATTAAAAGGGAAATAGAGGGAATAAAGGGACAACTAGGAGTAATTCTAGGATGGGTGAGGGAAATTGACATTTAATTAAATTAAATGGTGGATTTATTCATGCAACTAAGGGAATAGGTGACAAGTGTATGGGGGGAATAATTATAAATTAATTAATTAAAAGTGAATTAAATGTGCAAGAGGAATGTGTCATGAAGAAAACTCCTACAAAGAAAATGGAAAAGAGGAAAAATGGATCACACGGGTTATTGGTAAAGTTATGTTGCCATAATTTATTTGACTGGTTTTACTTGTGAGAGTTGGGATACCTAGCTCAAGAAAGAGAGTGGTAGCTCTACCTTGTGAGGCAAGCTAGGAGATAGAGTTTTCTGGTTTTGTTTGTGCGTGGCGCCTTTACGGCTCAGGAGGCTAAGGGAGAAGAAGAGTACCGCTAGCATTGGTTGGGAGGTACCGGTGAAATATTCACGGTTAGCAAGGGGGAGTTGGATGAAGTGCAAGCACCCAAGAAAACCTTCGTCTTCTCATCACCGACTACGGTATTTTATTGAGAATTGTATTATATTTAGATTTAAGTTGTAAAAGCTTTAAACTTCGTTGAATTTCCATTTTGTTTTTTTTTGGGGGTGGGGGGGGGTGAGATGTGATTAGAATATAGATGATTGATGCAGTTTTTATAAGATGTTTATAGAATAAAAGGGTTCTACTAAGTTCATAGATCTCTGCGAATTTATTTTTCCCTACGCGAATTGAATGTAACCTCTACAATCGTTTAATGGATTTAAATCCTCTATAAATTGCATAAGATCTCTATGAATTTCTTCTCCCTCTTGCCCAACAATTTCTAAATATTATAACATTATGATTATAACCTTGCATTTTATGTTATACATGTCTTACACTGCGCTTTTAATTATAAGTGGATAAATTGTCTCTGCGGTTTTAAATCGATTCGCCCAACGTTGCATGTTCAATGCTCCACAAATTTATTTTCCCTTTGTTTGAGGTGTTAAAACCACTTACCCTACGATTTTTGTTAGTTACTTCTTACCTCTGCGATCATATTACCTATGCGAACATCTTACGTTGCTAGGTCAACGAGTATTCCCTTGCCCTGCGAACATCTTACCCCTACGTTTTTGGAACCTTTCTCCCTAAATTTCATGCTTCTCAAGGTGTTTCAATTCCTTGAATCAATCTCTATGGTGGTAATTAAATTATCCCATAAACTCCTTTCCTTCATGGCGTATTTCTTACCTGGCGTTTCAACGGTAACCTCTGTGTTCCACTTTTGCATTTGGGTGAGTATCCTCTACATTTCTTGCCAATGATTTTATACCCCTTTTAATCCGTAGTTTAGGGGAGGAGTCGGATCTCTAAACCTCCTTTTTGATAGAGATTTTAATCATTTATTCCCCTGCGAATTTACTAAGTCTTCTTCTTACGATTTTCCCAGGAAACCGTGTGAATTTTTCTCTACGTTTTTATTCATTATTTCCTTGCGTTTTTGTGGAGAGTGCTAACTATATGATTCATTAAACACTCAACATTTTTATTCATTATTTTGTTGCATTTTTGTTGGTCTCATAGGTTCCTTACCTTGCGTTTTTGACGGCCTGGAACTGCCCTGCGTATTCACAACTTTACCCAATGAACTTAGCATAATCCTTCTCTGCATTTGTCTCCTCTGTGTTGTGTCCTTTAAACATGCAAACCCCAAAAATTCTTGTCGCAGAATATCTCTACGACTTTGAGTATCCTCTGTGACTTGTTGTATCTCTGTGTTTTTTTTTTATGTTCATCTGAAGGGCAGAGTATCCCATACAAAATCCTTCCTTATATCTCGGTGTTGTTCGTAATAATATTCACCCATCCTCCTGGTAGTTTTTGACCCCCATTCTTGGAATGGAAAAACCCTAAGGTTGGAAATAATCTCTTCACTTGCACAATTGTCTACAATAATGGTTTCCACCATTCATTGAAGGAGATCCCTTTGAATCATTACAAAGATGAAATTAAAACTCACCTTAAGGTGGAAGAATTGGAAGTCAAAAGGATTCATGATAGTGGAATATTATAGTAGATTACAGTCTTACTTGTTCATTTAATTGGAAGTGGTATTATGATGAATCCCCTCCCTAAGGTCCCCTTTTTTTTATATGTTGTAATCTTGTATGGATTTATCATTTTTAGTATCTTTCTATAGAAGCTAGTTAAAAACCTTTAGTTGGTCATATAATGGTGAGAAGACTTCATGCGAAGGAACCTTTCATCATTGTAACGATTGGAAATAATAATAAAGGAAGTGTATGGATGATTACATATTTATATCCCCTTTTGATTTTGAATCTGATGATTTCTCTCATGCCTCAAATTAATGTGACGCATGGTTGATTTTTAAGATTAGATTTCCTTGCGCAATGAATAAAACTGATGACTACTCACGCGCCTTAAATAAAGTTGATGTGTGATTGCTTTGTAATTATCCTCATGCGCCCTGAAATTTATAGATTAGATTACTCATTTTGTGCCTTAAAATTCATGGACAATTATTTGTGCCATGATATAAAAGTGGCGTTTGAATGGTCATGTGTGTAGTTTACGTCTTGCGCTACCAAAATGCTAATGAATAATGTTTGAACATCTCATTTCCTTTTGCCATGGATTATGCTGTGACTAAATCATTAGATTATATGCGTGCAATGAATAAGGATGATATATGTTTAATTAAGTGATTAAGATTAAATGCCCGCATTGAATGATGTTGATTTATGCTCAATTAAGTAATTAGATCATGCACGGATCTTGAAAATAAAGAGGATTTATTCTTGAATTCAACAATTGATTATTTGACGCCTTGAAGTAAAGTAGATGTATGTTTGCACCTTGAAAATGAATTTAAGTTGATTATACTTGCGCCCTTAGACTAATGTTGTCATATGATTGATTTATTAATTATATTCTCTTGTTCCATGTAAAATAAAGTAGATTTCTCATGCGTCATGAATGATATAGATGTATAAATGATTGAGTAATTTAAATTCTCTTGTGCCATGACAATAATGATGTTGATTGATTGAGCTAGTTAGTTTTGAACTTGATTTTATTGGTGGGATGTAGACACCTCCTTGTTCCTCATAACAATCGCCATCAATTGGATCCTGGGCTTGAGCGTTGCTTATGTGTCTAGGAGGTCCTAACCTTGTAGGGTAGGTTGGGAGGGTATTCATTTTAATATTCATTATCTGGTTGATCATATAAATTGTTTCAATTTGACTGTGATGTGCTAAGCGACGACGCGATTTATGTGTACATGTCGCTATCCTTTTTGTTAATGCGTTGAATGTGTCATTATTGATTTCAAATGATGAGTAGTTGGTAATGATTTTACTTATGATGTCGTTGATTTTGCGTTTCTATGATTTATATTATTGATGTTAATTTGGTAATGCAATTTTGTTTTTACCTTTTATTCTTCTCTTTCCTAGTCATAATGGAGGGGTTGTTACAATCCCATCCTCCTCTTATAAAAAATTCTTTCCCCCATTGGGAGGATGGTTATGACTAGATACCTAATGTATAAGAAAAATTTAAATAACATGGAAGATAAGTGATCCAGCTAGATATCGGTGGCCACCCACCTTTTCCGACTAGCTCAAAACAATTTTCTGGCAATTTTGGCAATTTACTATTTTTAGCAGGTTTTATCTTCCGGGGCCATTTTGAGGGTCTAAATGAGGTTTTTTCTAGATCGAGGTTCTAAATGATAGACAAAGGCATAATTGCACCCCCAAAATGAATCTCCTCGATGATACCTTTCCAACGAGCTATCATATGCCTAAAACAAAGATCGTATGCAAAAGTTATGACCCCGGGAAGTTAATGTACTAACTTACCCAAACGGGGCCCATATGAATTTTGACGCTTCATCTCCTAGGGTTAGGTTTTTGGAATTCATGTTTATTGTAAAAAGTCTTTCAGAGCCTCATTGTAATAATCTTCTTGCGAATGCGAGTAGCCGTCACATATCTTCTCAGAGATAAGCTGCCACCATTCTAGTGAGTCTTTCACTCTGTATTTTTACAGTCTCTGTACATTTCATTCATTGATAGAAATCGTATATTACTATATATCTGTGTTTATGGTTGCATCTTTGATACATTTATGTTATATTATTGAATATCTGCGATATCTCTATGCATTTATTTATTATATCTCCGCTCTCATTTCATGCTGAAAATAATCCAGATCAATAAGAGGCTTCCTAAAATTGCTTCAAAATCGAGTCATATCCACCATAGACTCAAACGAGGATGGCATACAGATGCTCGGTCTTGGATAAACTATTGGGGAATCATGGAAGACACCATTTTGCAGAATAAAGATACTATTAAAAATATCATCAAATCAAAATTTAAGGAGAAAATGAGGTGTGATAAAGAGTTAGAGGAAAAAATAAAATTTAGGTATTATGAGGATGTAATCAACCCTAATCTAGAAGATCAAAATTATCTATCTCATCTCACAAGTGTAAATAAAAAAATAAGCATCACTAATATAAGAACAAATTCTCACGAGATCCATAGTGAAACTAAGCATTAGTCAATTCCTAAAACACCATGGGATAAAAGAGTGTGTCACCTTTGTGACACTAAGAAGGTTGAAGATGAAAATCACTTTCTCTTAGATTATCTAGCCTATACCTAGATTAGATCTTATTTTCAAAATATTTGTCACACTCCCAACCCTCCTAACCTCTTAACTCAACAAAACTATAGTCATCTTGGAAAGCTTATCTTAATGTTTTTCGAGCATAGAAACAAAATTCTAAAGAATCGCAAGTAATCACTTACCCTCTTAAGATCCAATAGACCAATTCGATCTTAGTAGACGTTAATCATCATCATCATAATATATATTATATAAAAGAAAAACATTAATCAAAGATATCCAATAACTTCAAGAAGACATATACACTTGTATAATGTTCATACTCTATTTTTTTTAATAAGTTTTTATATTACATTATTTTTTCATAATTTTAATGTAATTAAGGGAATATTAAGTATTTTTTTTTGTTATCATGGCTCTTTCCATAATATACTTATATTTCTTTAAAACTCCCAATTTAATTAGGAGAATACCAAGTATTATTTTATGATGACTCCTTCAACAATATACTTCTATTCCTCAAAAAAATTCTATTAGTTGTTTGCAAGTAATAGAAAATGTTATGACATCTTTGGGATCTACATAAATGTTAGTACATTGAGTGCATTGTACAGAAAGAAAATGATTAATTCTAAATTTAAATTTAAATTCCACATTCCAACTTAACGTGAAACATATTATTTGAAAATCCACATTCCAAGTTAATGCGAGACACAATATGTTAAGAAAAAGAGATTCAAACTATTAATTAATTATGATTAATTTAAAATATGATAAATAAAAATATATTTATTTATTTAGAAATGTAATACTATTTATATGATATTCTGATTTATCACCATATTATGGTTAATTTAAAATATGATAAATAAAATATATTTATTTATTTAGAAATGTAATATTTTTTATATGATATTCTCATTTATCATCATATAGTTAAATATATGTAATAATAGAAAAAAAAGTTGTATATTTGATAAAAAAAAACAAACCTATATTATGAAAAACATTATAAAACACAAAACAATTTTATTAAACTTACTATTTTAATTGATAAAACAAGATAGAGAGCAGCCACGTTGCAAGTACCTGCCAACATTAATATGCATCTACGACAGTTCATATGCATTTTTGGATGATTAAAGAGTGTTAAAGTCGCACTGCGAAGGATGGGTTATGGGAAGAGAGGTGAGTCAAATCTACAATCGGATTAAGTTCAAGGTTGAGAGCCACCGCTAATTTCTGTCATCCCTTGTCACAAGTGATCGATGCGGAGGTTAATTTCTGTCATCCCCCGTCACAACCGCAACATTTCTACTGAATGACAATGACAAATTCACAGCCTACGTTGATGAATCCTGCTGGATCGTCGCCGATCTCATCAGGCATGAAAAGCCTGTTTTCTCAGCGAGTATGCAACTATTGTTGAATTCGAATCTCGAATCTTTATGTTTATTATTAATGGAACTGAAGACAAATATATTTGATGTTCAGAAGTATTATATGGCGAAGACATTAGCAGAGAAAGCATCTGTTCAATTTGGGTCAGATCAAGGGATTGAAGTAGTGAAAATAGTGCCATCCCTAGTTTATGGACCTTCTATTACACCAACCGTTCTGAATAACATTGAAGAAACGTTAGCATTGATCACAGGTATGCTTGAGTTGATTATAAATGGATAATAAATTATGGTCACCCCAACATTCTTTTAAAATATATTATCTTATGCAAGGGTTCAAATCCGAGAGCAACACCCAATATTACGAACGGTTAAAGAAACTCCAATTTTTCACTTTGATTAAAAAAGCATTTTTACATTTATTTAAACTCACTATTACCAAATCGCTACAAACACATGCTCCCAATGTCATCCATATAATAGATTGATTTTTCTAGCTCACCGTATATATTTTGTCATTTCAAACATTCCAGGTGCACAATAAATATCAAGAATGTGTACTTCATGATGTTAAACCTGGTCAAAAGAAGCCTAAGATGTCAACTGGAATAATACAACAACATTTTTCATCTTCAATCGTTCTAAAATTAATGAAAGGTGTTTTTGAATGATTAAAGTTCATTATTTAAGATAACTTTATTTAATATGTACATCGAAACTATCCATGGTGCTTGGCATTCAAAATCGATTTAACTCACCACTTGTCATATTGTTTCCGGCATGGATAATGTGTGGAGGCATACAAAATCTCTCTGCTCAAGGAATGGACCATGGAAGAACTGCCACTAATCCCCGAAGCTTAGAAGAAAGCCACTAAACCATGAAGCTCAGAAGAGAGCCAAGTTCAATTCCAAGGTAGTGTTTTTTCTCCCTTCTTCCCTTTGGAAAAAATTCTCCTCCATTACAATTATAGTATAGAGAGCCCCCATTCGAGAAATGAAATTCATCCAAATCCTAGGATTTCCATCGCTAAGCGAGAGATCAGTCCATGTATTCTCCCCGACTCTATAGTTCTATCGTTGTTATCAAACAAAATGTCCTGAAAATTGAACAACTAATCAATAAAATACACCATGGTCATGAAGAGTGGGTGGTTGAAATAACATACAGGGATCACAAACTACTTTTGTTCCTCTTGGTGATCCTCGACGTATACCGCCAAGAATCCCTTTGGAACGTATTTGGGAGGATACCCACTTTTCTTGTCATGATAAGTGGCGTCCAATATGCCTTTTTGTATGAGCAAGAAGATTCAAGCAACTCCCACAGGTCTTAATGTGACCTGTACGCAGAGACCGATCCTCATCTTGCCCACTCAAATATGGATGCACTGTTGGCATGTTTGCACGAAGAGGAGTATTCTGTCTGAGTGAATGGCTGTGAGAAGTATTGACCCCATGAATTTGATTATTTGGCATACAATGCGATCTCGAGTCCTTTCACAACACAAATTCTCTCCAGAGCTTTATAAACTTGCGACGTTAGAAACACCGACTGGTTCCGTGGTCTACTTGATGGATATGCATGCAATGTTAGCCAATAAGTGAAATTCTTCAAGATCTAGTGCCACTACATCTTCCTATTCAACTACTGCAATAACGAATGGTTTCGTGGGCTATGCCACAACGCCACTACAACAATAAAATAGGATTTGAATCCTAGTACATCTTACCTTTATTATTATTATTGTCCTTGGTAGGAAAATAATGAAGCAATAAAATAAAGTTTCAATGAAATGGACAAAGATATTTTAGTGACTTACTTGGGCTATGCTAACCCAAGTTTGCAAATAGATTGTCTAGTTCTATTTCAAAGACTTAGCTAATCTTTGACAAGAATTCTGTAACAAAGGTCGAAGTTCGCTGCAATAACTCGTGGAAATCATCAAGGGCTCGTATATGCATTATGTTAAATATAGCCTCTATATCTAATGAAATCAAGAACCATGGTGATCTAAGCTCCAAAATAAGTAGCCATGGCGATTTGAACACTGATTTTCTCCAACAATACTTATTTGAAGGTCCAAGTTGTGAGCTTGCAGGCTGTGTGCCTCTAACTTTTTGATATGTTTCTCTTTTACATAACAGTTCAGAAGTGAAGAATAAGTGATCCAAAAAGGATCTAGAGAAGGCTAAGAACAACTCATAACTCATAGAGGCAACTCAGAATGCTCAGAATGGCTTCAGCAGACAACGAAAGGGAAAAAATTAAAAGTTTCCAAAACTCAGTGAAAATGGCACGATCGTGAAGAGCGCGTCACAATATTTCTAACGATGCAAATGGCTTGTCAAACAGAGTTACATATCGAAATATATCCGCGATCAAAGTTTTGGTCAACGTAGCCTAGTCAGGAGGGATGAGTCAACATCCGCACTGCTGACATCAGCACTAGTATGGATGACTTCATCATTCGTACAACATACATGGAAATCACAGAGGATGACATGTGTCATGATGAAATTAGCATGATGTGATCATGCCATGTGGCAACACCAGAGGATACCATGTGTCACCCGCCAATAGGCTTTCTAAGGCACCATGTGGACTGGTAAAAAAGTGTCATGTGGCACCACCCAGAAGGAGCCACATGTCCAGTACGGAGGTGACGTGGAGGTGTCCAGCACAGTGGTAACGTTAGCATACAGGTGGGGCAATCAATAGATGCCACGTGGCCCAATCAGAGGGCACCACATGGCACCCCTGAAATGCCCAAGGAGGGCCCGTGAGAAAATATTTAAAAAAATATAAATATCAGAACCCCACCAAATATGGCAATGATTCCACTATATATGGCATATTTTGCTATATGTATCCACCCGCCATTTAAATAAACCAACCACCAAAACCAAAGCCAAAAATAACATAGCATCTCCACCAATTATTCTTCTAAACCGCATCCCGAACCTCTGCTATATGGTTTAACAACTTGCCAAAAGGGGAGACCCATGGGATTCCACCTCAGGACCTCCGCCAACTAAGTTCTTAACTTAGCCTCCGCTAACCACTCCACCAACGACTTCACTTATTGCATAATCACCAAATTTTATTATAAAAAGGGGTGTTCGTCAGAGTTCGATATAGAAGAGGTAGACCAAGCGTGCCTGTACGGATTTGAGCATGATTTTCTAGAATTGGCATGGATTTTGAGACAGTCTAGTAGTTCATTTGTAGAGGCAGTGGCATGAAAACTGAGGTAGAGGTGTCTTTTGGGCCTGAAAGTGGCAGACTTGGATTGAGGCACGTAGACAATCATTTTTAGGTAAAATGACACCACAAACATAGTGGCGGTGTCAGTTTTCTGATCTGAGAAAATATTTTGTAGCTTAACTCTATAATGAGGTATACTTATGTATTTTGCCCAATTTTTTTGTGGAGTTAATAAAAAGACATACCCATTTGAGAGTAGGACTCGAAGACGTAGTCCACCGGGGATGAAATCCATTATCAAGTTCTTTGTGTTCATATTGCATGATTATGTCTCTTTCTTCTTGAGATTTTCCTTCTTTATGGTGTACTTTAGTTTATGCCCATTCAACACAATTCTTTAATAAGTCACCTTATGAAAATATCTTGGATAATGTTGGTATTAGTGCAGTTGCCTTTGACTTGAATTGTTGAGTATGAATTCTTACTAGGGCCAAGCATAAGCAGAGTGAAGGAACTCTTAATAATTTCAATCCCAAATTTGGTCGTGCATCCCGAAGGAAGAAGATGGCAGAAGAGGACAAGTGTGATGAACAGGAGAAACAATTTCACATGGTCTTTTATCACATGTCAGAAATGGTTGAATGAATGTATGGAGATTAGGAGAAGAGGATGAAGAAGAAAGGGAAGAAAAATGAAGCACATGCAGATGATGATGCTTCGGTAAACCAAGGGGATGGAGGAGACCCTCCTGAGCCTCCATCATTTCCTTCAAGTTCTAGTTATCCTTCCTCCGATCATTCTCATCACTCTCAACATTCTAGCCATAAAGCCTCTTTTAAGAAACGATTATTAAAGCTTGATGTAATTTTTTCTTTACCTATCTTTAATGGAGATGCTAATCCTGAAAAAATAGATAATTGGATCTGACAAGTTGAAGTATATTTCCATGTTCAACATATTGACGAAGAGGAAGTTAAAGTGTAGCTAGATTCTCTTCAGTTGGAAGGCAGCACTCTCTTATGGTGGGAGAGCAAGCTACAGGACAAAAGTAAGTGTGGTAATCTTCTTTCCTAATGGTCAGAATTTAAAATAGAGATAAGGAAGCAATTTTATCCATTAGGGTATTTTCATAAAGCAATGATAGAATGGAAAACTTTAAGGAAAAGTAAAGGTCGGACTGTACAAAGTTTCACAGAAGAATTTAGGAAGAAATCTCTAGCATTGAATATTCCTTAGGATTCTTATGAAACTTTAATGAAGTATATTGGCGCGATTCATAGTTATATCCATCATACGTTTCTCTTGTTTAACCCCACTAGTCTTGATGAAGTTTGTGTGCAAGCCACTCACCCTGAAAATAGGGGGAAACATGTTCAAGAAGATCCCATGAAGAAACCATCCAATTTCCCATGAACAAATTTCAAGAAGTTTAAAAGGAAGGAAAAGAAGACTGCTACAGTAATGAGAGAAGGAGGTAAACCATCTTGCACTCATTGCAAGAAGAGTGGTCATGATGAAGAACACTGTTTGAAACTGCATCGAGAAAAGAAACCGAAACAGTTCGGTGGAAAGGGGAAGACAAAGACCGTTGCTATAGTGAAACAAGATCTTGGTTCTGAATCAGGAGATGAAGGAAAGATCACAACGACTATAGTAGAATGTAAAGATTCTCTTCATCCTAGTTCAAGTTCCAATGATGAATCTCATATTGATAAACGAAAGAGGAATGAGTTATTTCATATACGAGTTGAATCTAAACATACTAAGATAGATACATTATTTGATCTAGGTTCCCAAGTAAACTTAATATCTGAATTACTTGTCAAGAAGATGTTTTTGGTAACGAAACCACATTTAAATCCTTATCCTCTTGGTTGGGTATGTGATCAAGAAAAACTTAATGTCACCAAACAATGTACGATCAGATTTGCTATTGCTTCAAAGTTGATTGATGAAGTGGATTTGGATGTTGTACCATTTGAGATATGTGGCATAGTATTGGGGAGTCCTTATGTTTATGATAGAAAAGTAGTATTCTTTTTTCATGAGAACAAACACCATCTTACTAAGCGGGGAATGGAATATATTGTTAGAGCTCACAACATGAGGGTAAATTCGACAATTGTTAGTGCTGGACAAATGAAAAGAATCATAACCACTAATAAGAGATATGTACTCATGGTCGTCAAAGAGAAAGATGTCAGGGCATTCGATGCTTTCCAAGGATGTGATCCATTTCATAAAAAATAATTAATTTATATTGTTTCTAAGTATGATGATATTTTTCAGGAACCATGTAGTGTACCCCAAATTTCCCAAATAATAAAAAAAAATGGTTAGGTGATGTTAAAGCTCGTTGAATCTTCAATACTTGATCAAAACATAACTTTATTCCTTTATTATATGCAGAGTAAATTTATAGTCGTTGTTGGATTAGAATGAAGTAACAATTCGTAACAAACTATGAACAATAGACTAACATATAGTCTGTCCATAACGTTGCACTATCCAATATGATATACATTGCTTACTGTATCGACTATAGTATGAATACCATAATATTGATGTTATTCCTATATATATATATATATATATAAGTTGTTTACCATATAAACCAACATATGGAAACCTTAT
>JASDQU010506735.1:42975-54091 GCA_032191745.1 Picea mariana
AGGAGAAGGAAGGAGGCATTAGAGCTTATCCCCCCTTGATGAAAACTTCATGAACTCCTAACATAGAGATCAAAGTTTGGAAAAATTCGCTTCTGTAAGAGACTTTGTGAAAATGTGTACAACTTGATCTTCTGTAGGGAAAAAGAGCACTTCAATGACTTTATCATGAATGGGATTTCTAATGAAGTGCATGTATATCTCGATGTGTTTACTGCGCTGATGTTGAAATGGGTCTTTGGCGAGCTTTATGGCACTTTGATTGTCTCACCAAAGGATGTTTGGATGCTACTACCGGAATCCAAACTCTAAAAGGATCTATCAAATCCACACAGTTTCTTGACTTGCATTTACCACTACTCGATGCTCTGCTTCTGCTAAAGAAAGTGCAATAGCATGTTGTTTCTTACAGGCCCAAGTGACATGCCCTAAACCAAGTCTAAAAACATAACCTGCAATAGAATTCCGGTCATCAAGGTCACTGACCCAATCTGAATCAGTGAAACCAACCAATAAAGGAGTCCCCCTTTATCTGTAATGTATCTCGAACTGAACTGTACCACTGACATAGTGAAGTATCCTTTTAGCTTCTTTCCAATGGCTTTCATGCGGTGTTTTCATATACTGGGAAACAAGACCAACATCAAAGGAAAGATCGGGGCGGGTATGGGTCAAGTATAAGAGGCTACCAACTAACTGATGGTACAAGGTGGCATCAACTTCGGGAGAAGTACAGGTGGAAACAATCTTGACTACATAATGGAAGGAAGAAGCGGTTGGTTTACAATCTTCCATGTGAAAGCGACGAATAAGGTCACAAGCATACTTAGATTGGGAAAGAAAAAATCCTTCATTGGTTTGTAAAACTTGGAGGCCAAGGAAATAGTGCAAAAATCCTAAGTTTGACATTTCAAATTTCTTCTTAAGGCTGGTTTTCACATGGTTTAAAAGTTTGAGTCATTACCAGTAAGGATAAGATCATCAACATAAAGGAAAAGGATTATGAGATGGATTCCTACTTTCTTGGTATAGAAATTACAATTAGAATGGAATCTAGAGAATTTGGTGTGAATAAGAAAGTTGTCCATTTTGGCATACCAAGCTCGGGGAGATTTCTTAAGGCGACAAACAAGGATAGAGTCATTTTGGACATATCCAAGAGGTTTTTCCATGTAGATTTATTCGTGAAAATCTCCATCCAAGAAGGCATATTTAACATCCATCTGATGGACCTCCCATTTATGTGAGGCAACAAGGGAAAGAACAAGGCAGATGGAATTAATTTTGGCTATAGGGGAAAAGGTTTCATTATAGTCAATTCCTTAAACTTGGGAAAATCCTTGGCAACTAACCAAGCCTTGTGTCTTTAAACACTTCCATCTGATGCACACTTAGTTTTGTAGACCCATTTATATCTGACAAGTTTTCTTCTTTTTGGAAGAGGTACAAGATCCCAAGTATCATTTTCCATTAAAGAACAATACTCTTCATTCATTGTTGTATCCCAATATGGATGACTTGAAGCTTCTGCAAATGTCTCTAGATCATGAGTCTTTGAAAATTGATCCAAAAGAGAAGAGGCTTGCTGTAATTGTGAACATGTCTGATGATGATATGAAGGATCACTGACAATATCACAAATTGCTTCTTGTGTTGAATGGATCCATCTAGGAAGCGGTGGAGCTGGTGTTGGTTTAGGTTCAAAGGAATCATCTAGTGGAAGGTGAGCAGGCGGAGTTGGACTTTCATCATCATTGTCATCATCTAAAGAAGAAACTAGAATAGGAACAAAAGAAGGCACAAATGTCGAGCATGGCTCACAGGTCGTAGTAGGAACAATCGTCGAATCAGGCTTGCATGCTAAGATATTTTCATCAAATTTAACATCTATTCTAATAATAATTTCATTACAATGTGGTTGAATAAGTCTATAACCATTGACATCATCAGAATAACCAACAAATATACACTTCTTACTTTTAGGTTACAATGCTTTGCTTTTCTCATCAGGAATATGAGCCCATGCTCTACTTCCAAATACACAAAAGTGACTTACATCTGGATTAATTTTAGCCCAATCTTCTTCCATTTTTATATTTTTAAAATTATTTGTGGGAGTGTGAATTACTATGTTTTGCACAGTTGATGGCTTCCGCTTGTTATCACAAGAATTTGCAACATATCTCATTGGAATTAGACAGTGATTCATATCTGACCTCAAGAGCATCTTGTTGTAAATCATGTGGCATTCTTCCCATGATTTCCAAAGGGAAACAAAAATGTTTGGGTTTGCATAGTCAACCCACCCTCAAATCGAATTAAGTTGAGCCACCTGCTGCACCCGTATTGGCCACATAAGAAGATTTTCATGGACTCAAGGCACTAGGATTGACCCGAAGAAAGTTGTTGGTGTTGTCTAGAGTATTCATGGATGCTAGGCCCCGTTTTGATCTCGATTAAGGCAGTTATTGAAAATGAGGGAGGTGGTTGAAACCTCATCTCAACACATAAATGGAAATCCAGAAAGACTAGGAGATTTAGAGCTCGTGTCTGACAACAGAAGACTGTCTGCACAGTTTGACAGAGAAGACGTCGACTAAAAACTTTGAATGCAGCAATCTGATCACACTCCTGATGTTTGCAGGAGTTTTACTTATATATACGTAGTTTTGATATTTTGTAATGTGTTGATGGTTGAGCGTGCTCCCGTATTGTAAACTTTTGATGAAGAACACTGGTTCTCTGGTTATTTATTTGTTTTTGAGACATCTTGGTTAATCTAATTCAACTTTATTACTCTATCTTATTTGCCTCTGATACTGAGAGAGTTCATGAATGACTAATTCACATGGATTTTTGTAACTGTATTAAGATGACTGTTTGATTATAGTGTTGTTATAATTTCTTTTAGTTTCTTTGAGATTTGAATTCAAGAGGATATTGTGTTTAAGTTTTTCCTCCTTAGGTTGCTGGAAGACCTAATGTCCACAACAAACCTCTACACTATCCTCACCAAAGTATTCCTCCTATTCACTTTTACTCTAACTTATTGACTGAAGTTGATACAGGACCTCAATTGCTTGTGCATGCCATCCCATATTTTCTGAGTTAGAACGCTATTATCTCGAGTCTTATCCATTTGAACCCCTTAAAACTCATTTACATTTACTGTATAAATTGATGGGTACTGGTCTTATCCTCATTACATTCTGAGGGTGATTCCTAGTGCTAACATAAATGGCATCGTTGTCAGGGACGGATTTGAGCATATTGAAGAGCTCCCTAGGAAGAATGACATAGATCCAACTCTTGATGCTAGACAAGAGAGGGATACAAAAAATTGACTGTAATCATCTACCAAGCGACTCCATAATCAAAGATTCCATTGGGGAGGATCCTACTAACATAAAGATGAAGGGAATGAATAGGTATTAGCTTATGATAGTTCTTCATGAAATTTTGTTATTCTTTGTTAACTCATTTTTGTTTTTCCCTTCACATATAAACATGATCATATTGTGTTTTGTTTATTCGGTCGATCACCAAACTTCCTTTATATATACATCCTTGGAAGAAGAAGACCTTCTTTTTGCCTGTTTTGTAGATTTTGATATTATATCCTCAGCTCAGCCTACTCATAAAGATGAGATTCATATTGAAACCCCTCCTGAACTCAATCACCCTTGCAGCCCTAAGGAGGTTGAAACTAATCCACAACCTCCTCATCACATCCTGTTGTTACTACTAAGCCTTGCCATCCGTGTGATAATCCTCATATTCAGCCCACTAGTTTTCAAACTAGAATTAGAGACAAGATGTTTAAACCTTTAAAGCTTCGATATCATCTTCATCCTTATCCTCCTGATTTCTTTAAGTACTTTCCACATTTTTCTGGAGAGGATCATGTTACAGTTGTGAGGCATGTGGAGGCTTTAAAGAACTTTATTGATCAGTTTGAGATAATTTATGAGGATGTTACCATGAGGTTGTTTTCCAAATCCTTGTTAGGAGATGTTGGTGTATGGTTTAAGGGTTTGGGAGTTGAATCCATTGGTTCCTGGATTGAATTATGCAATACATTTTTAAGGTATTGGGGGTGAGAACAAGTCATTTGATCAATACCTACATGAGTTCACTAATTTGATAAGGGGAAAAAGGGAAGTTTTGTCTACTTTTAATCGAAGGTTTCATAGCTTGTATTGCAGCCTGCCCCTGGAAATTAAACCTTCTGAGACCGCTGCCATGGTGTGTTACATAGTGTCTCAGCACTCTGACCTTGTTTTTTTATCTTAGGGAAATAAAATCTACATCTTTATCACAATTGTTCATGGATGTTGAGAAAGTGGAGGAAAACCTCCGAGCTTGTGGCATGATTCAAGGTCAATATCATATCAACTCTGAACATGAGGGGGATTTTACTTGATGTCCCTATGAAGGAAAGATTGTGGATGATTTTGTCGTCAAAGAAGGTATAAATGAGAATCCCTGTCTTGATGAAAATCATGTGTATGAACAACTGGAAGAAACAGTTACTACTATTCCTGAAATGGATATATTTAATAGTTATATTCTTGATGAAATTATTGTTTTAAAGGTTGATCATAGATGTGAAGGGAAACCCATTTTCGATAAATATTCTAGTGATGATAAGAAACAAGCTTATATTATATTTGATCACTATGAAGACAATAAGGATGATGTAGAGGTTGGCCTTGTCACAGAAGACATAACCCAAAGTTTTTATCAGGAGCAACCCTTAGTTTAGGCACGTGAAGAGATCATTTATTCGCAACCCGAAATAAATCCACAGTCATCAGTGGATCAGTAGCCACCTACATCCATCCTTATTCCACTTGTACCTATAGTTCACAGTAAGTAGTTATTTGACTCACAGATGCATGTGGCTATCATTCAATCAAGTTTGCCTATAGAGGACATCAAGCAAGTTGTCAGCAGTTTTGAAATAGTGAAGGTAACCTTTGATAAGTTAATCATGTGTTTCCTTCAGCTTCATGACACTGTCGATGAATACATAAAGTTTCACTTTTCAAATGATTTGGAGCATGCAGGCTTGATATTTTTATCAATATTTGAAGGTAATATGGGTGATCATAAGAATAAAATTAGCCAGCTATCACACTTTCCTCATTTCTTATGGATCATTTGTGGTGAAGCGAAGGATTCAGTTATCAAATAGTTTGAATGGCTATGGTGGAAGTTTGACTTCACCTAGCCCATTTTAAAAGTCAGTTAGTTTAGGTTTTGTACATAAATAAGCTCCCTCGAGATCAGGTGTGTTTGTTTTTTATTTTAAAATAGAATAATTTAAGTTCTCAGTCTATTGCCTTCAACAGGATGTTTTCTGAGCATGACTCCATAGCCCAAGAACTAAGGCACTAGAACCACTTGTTCTTGGCAGCTCACAGAGAGCATGACATCCCCTGTGGAGCCAGATGCTATCACAAGAATTTGTAGCATATCTCATTGGAATCAGACAGTGATTTATATCTTACCTCAAGAGCATCTTGTTGTAAATCATGTGGCATTCTTCCCATGATTTCCAAAGGGAAACAAAAATGTTTGGGTTTTCACAGTCAAACCACCCTCAAATCAAATTAAGTCGAGCCACCTGCTGCGCCCGTATTGGCCATAGAAGAAGGTTTTCATGGCCTTAAGGTGTCAGGGTTGACCTAAAGAAAGTCATTGGTGCCGCCTGTAGTATTCATGGATGTCATGCCCCATTATAATCCTGATGAAGGAAATTACTGAAACTGAGGGAGGTGGCTGAAGCCTCATCTTAGCACATAAATGGAAAGCTAGAAAGACTAGCAGATTTAGAGCTTATGTCTGACAACATAATATTGTCTGCACAGTGTGACAGAGCAGACATCGAATGAAAACTTTGAATGCAACAATCCAATCACCCTCCTCATGGTTGCAACAATTCTGCTTATATATAGGCATTTTTGATATTTTGTAATGGGTCGATGGTTGAGAAGTGCTCCTGTATTGTAAACTTTTGATGAAGAACACTGGTTCTCTGGTTATGTATTTGTTTTTGAGACATCTTGGTTAATCTAACTTAGCTTTCTTACTCCATCTTATTTGCCTCTGATACTGAGAGAGTTCATGAATGACTGATTCACATGGATTGTTGTAACTGTATTATGATGAATGTTTGATTATAGCATTGTTATAATTTATTTCAGTTTCTTTGAGATTTGAATTCAAGAGGATCTTGTGTTTAATTTTTTCCTCCTTAGGCTGCTAGAAGACCTGATGTCCACAATATACCTCTACACTCTCCTCACCAAATTATTTTTCCTATTCAACTTTACTCCAACTTACTGACTGAAGTTGATACAAGACCTCAATTGCTTGTGCATGCCATCCCATATTTTCTGAGTTAGAATGTTATTATCTCAGGTCTTATCCATTTGACCCCCTTAAAAATCATTTACAATTACTATATAAACTGATGGGTACTGGTCTTATCCTCATTACAGTTTGAGGGTGATTCCTAGTGCTAACACTGCCTAATAATTTAGACTTAATCCCTTAGATTGGATCATACAAATAGCCATTTTTTTAATGTACGGTTCTTTCTCTCAACAACACCATTTTTTTGTGGTGTATATGGAACAATGTGTTGCATTTGGATGCCCTATGTAGTGTAGTAACTTGTAAAATTATTGTTCACATATTCACCTTCATTATCTGTTCTTAACCTTTGAATTTGATGTCCATATTGCTTTTCTACAAGGGCCTTGTAGGCCAGAAACTTGTTAAAACCTTCACTCTTAAGTTTTAATAAGTAAACCCAAGTATGTCTAGAAAATTCATCAATGAAAGTTAAGAAATACTTCCACCTAGAAAAAGATGGAGAAGAAAGTGGACCACACAAGTCACTGTGAACAAGATGCAAAGGGCCTGAGGCATGCCAAGAGGCACATTTGTCAAAACTGTCCTGATGATGTTTGTCGAGAACAAAACTAGCACAAACACCATCTCTGCATGAAACAAGAGGAAGACCAGTCACCATCTTTTGATTATATAGTTGTTGCAATGAGAGATAGTTTAGATGACCAAAACTCTCATGCCAAATTTTGCTCAAGTCATCGCTATGAGAAAAAACAACCGATGGAAAAGATGATGACCCAAAGTTGTCAAACTTGTACAACCTAGTAATATCATCAACAATTCTAGTTGCAAGAACATGCTTAGGATCTTTTAGATCCTTGATTACAACTTGGTGAGGTGAAAACTCTACGATTTTACTTCACCTGAATGAGTGATTTGATATATTGATAGAAGGTTACAAGAAAGACTTAGAACACATAATACATAATTGAAATTACCATTATCCACTTGAACTGTTCCAAATCCTACAACACTAAGAGAGATATCGTCACCAACAAATATTTTCTTGGTGTTACATTCATTTAGGAAAAAAAATGTGTCTGTATCCCTAGCCATATGATAATATGCTCCAGAATCAACAAGCCACTCATCCGAAGAAGAAGTAGAATTTTCATTGAAGGAGAAACTAGAAGTAGAAAGTGCATGTACATGAGAAGAAGAAGAAGTAGTAGAATCAATACTGTTGTTGTGCTTCTTCATCACTGCTTCTAAAGCTGCCATMTTCTTGAAACATTTGGACTCATCATGACCATCATTRTCACAAAAGTTGTAATGTCTGTCAGTCTTCTTATTTTTAGATTTTTATCCTTTGTCACCATTAGGAGATGAAGGTGTCTGAGTGGGTTTGGGACCCTTATGTTGCTTGTTGTTGTGATGAGGAGGTTTCTTCTTGGGATTCTTGGGTTTATCTTTTTGCTGGGCGACTAGGGATTTTTTGGAGGTACTTGCAGTGTTGATCACTCCAAGTTGTACAAGCTTATCTTGTTCTCTAATCAGAACATCACAAAAGGACTCAAGAGTGTATTTTTATAATATTTTGATAGAGCCTCTCTCATGTCATAAAAGGTAGATGCAAACACAGAATAAACACTACCTAGCTTAGAAATAATAATATATATGCAACGCTTTTCCTCCATCTTTATCTCACATTCTTCACATAAAATTCTAAGTGTTTTAACTTAGATAGATAGTCTTCAATGCAAGAAAAATCATTTGGACTTAAAGTCAGTATTTGATTTTCTAACTAATGTGCTCGAATAATATTGTGTTTACCAAACATGGATTCAAGATTTTCCCAAGCTTCATCGGGGTCATCAATTTCTTTAAGGCAGAACCTTAAATAAGGAGAGATGGACATTCTGATTAGTCCATGTGCTTCGTCAATCCTATTATCCCATTTTACTTTCGTATCCACATTAGTGAGTTATTTTTCCTTTCCCAAGGTAATCTGGTACAAGCCTTTACTTCTTAATAAATCCTCCATATGGGATTTCCATTGGAAGTAGTTGGTGTTGGTAAGCAAAAGATTACTGGAAGAATCCATATTAAATATGCAGATAATATGGATTTAAAAATTTAAAATGATGATTTGGATGGAAATATCTCGAAAAAATAGGTGGTTTAAAAAAAATGGCACTGAAAACGGACTTCGTATGTGAAAGTTATGCCATTTTAAAACAAACGCATCAACGGTAACCAAAGAACCACGTGGTCGTGATACCCCTCTCTCATTTTTACAAATAAGTTTTTTTATGAACAAAAGATGCATGGAAAATAAATAACTCTAAAACAAAATATTAAATCTACTTATAATGATTCACTTTTATACTTGAAGTGAAATACAATTTACAATGAAGCATGAACTTTTTCAAAAAAAAATAACAAAAAGAGAGCCTTGAACTCAAGATCTCTTACTTAATAAGGTAATTTTTAACCAAGTGGGATAGAAAAACATATTGTATTTTTTAGTAGGAGGATTGTTGTTGTTGTTGTGGAAGACAACCTTGGAGAGCGTTCTCATAAAAAACTCTTTTCACACAAGAAAAAAAATTTGCTTCTCAATGACAACAAGAGTTAGATCTCGGTTAGCTTACCCGGAAAATGCACCTTTTCCTATATGTTTATGATTTTCTGAGATTGCACAAGGCTCGGGGAAAAGAGAATACAAATATCTAAAGTGTAGCAACATGTAAACACGAAATATGAAGCCAAAATAATACTTTGCAAAAATTTTAAAAGGGCATATTCAGGATTTATACCTCTGGATTTGACTGAAATGGTCGTATCTTGGGAAAACGAAAACCTTTTCGAGCGAAATGAAAAACATTCCTGACTGAAAAAAGTGCTCCAAACATAATGGAACAATCCTCACAGCCCATAAATGTATGAAAATGGAAGAAAATATAGATGATACAACTTGGCTTCACATTCTCAATCTACAACAAGAGCGGGTCTTTAAACATGATTTGATACCATGTTCAACAACACAAGTATTCCAACAGAGGATGAACACCTTTAGTAACCACTCAAAAAACCATATCAAAGATCAACATTGATTGTTTGACGTGGTAAAATCCCTACGGGGAAACATCCATGGCCCCAACGAACACGACCACTTGGAGCAGTTTATTAATGCAAAAAAAATAAAATTATATAGATATTTTACAAGAGTGTTTCTCACAATTGATCATCGGAAAATGACCCTCTATGCTCTTTAAATAGAGATCATGGACCAATTGGGTGTTAATACATGGATCAATAGTTGTTAAGATTCAGGAGAATATGAATTGTCATATCAATCTATGTCGAGAACATATCATGACTGTCTGATTTCCTAACTACAAATGCATGCTAATGCATACTAAAGAAACACACTTTTACCTAATGACACATTAGACCAAGTAGATCTTAAATAAATCCTAAGTCCCTAAATATCCTAACATAACCTCCCATTTGTTATCCTTCATGGTCTTCGGCTTCTTTGTTATTCCTTCCAATGGTAGGAATAGATCCTTCTGATATAAATAATATTCCATCTGTATCTTCCATAGCAGGTAGTTTTGGTTGTTAAATTTCTCGACCCTAAACTTTCCATATTCTGCCATTTCTCCCACTCAAACCAGGAACCCCTTTTCCTGCGAGTTACCTTTCACTCTGATACCAGTTGTTAGAAAAATAGGAACGCATAGCAATAAAATAAAACAAATGTGGAAATAAAACACAAAAGATACACAATACATTAGAGACACAGATATATGTGGTTCACCTAGTGTGGGCTACATCCACCAAATAAATTGACAGGTCCTTCCTTATTATTATCCAAGAAAATGAAGGGATACAACCTACAACACACCTGCTATAAGTTCCTCTTCTTTCTCTCACAGTCTCTTCTCTCATAATACAATATTTGCAATAATACACAACGATAATACAATTCCCTCATAAAAGAGGGTTTCCTTCTAGGGAAAAAGAACCTAAGATAACTTCTACCATCAGATTTGAAACCTTATAATGAATGGTCCATATTGACTACAAAATTACAATATTTGAATTGTGTATCCTACAGTTTTTTTGACCTGCATATGAATTAGGAAGATAATCAAGCTCCACAACCAACAATGTACCTAGGAAATATTATAAAAATTTATACTTGGTGTGTCCATGAGATGGAGTTTTTTAATTGTATGTGCTTGTATCTATGTATGTAACATGTAAAGCAAGGCATTTTTAGGGGCAAAATTTCACCAATTGGCTTTTTTTTGGCCATTTTTTGAAGTTTTTTTTTTTTTTTTGCCAATTTGGTTAAATTTCACCTTTTTTCTTTACACAAATATGATTAAATTGATAATATTTGCCAAAATATTACAATTTTTAATAGTAAATTATATGTTTTTTTTATTGAATATTTGCCTACATATTATATGCATGATTTTTCAAACTGAAATAGTCACCTAGAATATTATACATAGGTATAATATTTGAATCCTTAAAAAATACCTTGACGTAAAGGGCATATCGTTGTAAGCTTGAGATAATCATGCATACCCATTTCCAATGTGTCCCTAATGATTTAAATATCTTGTTCAATATAGTGCAAAAACTATGTTATGGAGTTGTTAAACACTTTGGAGCACTGGTTTGTGTGTCGGCTGTTGATTAAGGTTGGTTGTCATTGATGTCAACCCTTGAAGAAAGCCCC
>JASDQU010506735.1:54191-66053 GCA_032191745.1 Picea mariana
ATGCATGGTTCAGATTTATTGGTACAGGTTTACAACGGTATATCTCACAGTGACAGGTTGACAGTGGTTCCATCATTCTACTTCTACTTCGGGGTGGCCAGACGGGGCAAGGACAGGTGGTTGTAACCACCTTCTGGTTATAGCCGGAGAACATAGGGGGATGTAGCCTCCTTATGGTTGTAGATAGAGAATTGGGGAGTTGGAGCTTCCCTTAGGTTGTAGCCTGAGAAACTAGGCAGTTGGAGCCTCCTTCCAGTTGCTGCTGGAAAACAAAGGAAGTTGGTGCTTCCAATGAATGTAATTCTTCAAGACATATAAGAAAAAACATTATGTGGTTTTCTCCCAATTTGGGTTTCCACGTAAAACACAGGTGTACTGTGTATGTGTATGTTTGTTCATTTGTTCATTGCTTATTTACTTTGCAGTTATTGGATGATAATGCTTCATTGATATAACACTTGGATTATATGGTTAAAAAGGATTAAATTGCTCTATTATTGATTCATCCCCCCTCTCAGTAATCCAACATCGGCTTAATTCTCTATGAGTGCACCATGTTGGTTGTAGACCCTAAGAGGTGTGATGAGCCTAGAAACCATAAGTGTTTTTTGTACATTTGAGGGGAGTTCATCAAGAATTTGAATGAACCATATACCTGAAGGACATCCTACTAGAATAATGGTTACAATGGTTAGGTACCCATGTATTCTGGTGGATGGTTGTTCCTTTATATGGAATTCTACAAATTGGTGGTGTCTACAAGAAGCACGTCCCTTGTAGAACCACATGATATAATTTATTTATAAGGGGCATATTTAGTGTCTAGAGAAGCATGGGTTGCAAAGGACTAGATGTTGATGAATACCTGACCTGATAGATATTAAGACAAGTACTCATTAAGGGGGAGTGTTGGAATCATTAAATTTTACTTGTCTTATAAAAACATAATATGACTATTATGTGGCTTGTCGTTGTAATGGTAAATGTAGAGTTTTTCTCTACATCAAAAGTTTGCTTCTAATTTATAGGAGGTTATTAGATCTAGTTGAATATGAGAGATTCTCTCCAACTAGTTGGCTCCTATTTTGGTGTGTGGTTGAGATATTATCTCAATAGGTTGTTTGCATGCTAAGAGGGAATGTCTATCTTAAGGAAAATATTTATGTATTTATATGCATACTATCATTGGTTGAATTGAACACTAATATAGTTTTTGGTGTGTAGAAACAATGCCTACTCTCCCATTTATTTACAAGAAGTGCATAAGAAAAGGAACTATGTTACAAGCAAATTCATCCTTGAATAGATAAATTATATATTGGTATCTAAATTTCTATGTTACTTGCCATTGTTTATTCAAGTTGAGCCAACTTATGTGTTACACATCAAAATTACTCACTTCGATAGTGTCTCAAGTGTCATCATTACAAGTGTTGTAAGTGTCGCATATTGTCCGCAAGTGTCACATCTTGACCACAAGTGTCGCAAGTGTTGCAAACATCATACTGCCATATTGCCTATGTCGTTCCTATAATGACATCACAAGGACACTTAAGACACCTCAAAGACTAGTTATGAAGAAGAGAAATCAGTTGACAAGGAGTACAAGCCTTTTGCCACTGGAAAAACCACTCAAAAATGGATTTTGGAGGGAAGCGATCCCCTACCCAATATCAGAGAGTGCCAACGCTCCCTGGGCATCTTTGGGGGAGTGCTCAAATGATCTGTGTACCCTTTTGGGGGAGCATTACCTTTTCTGAGCAGATTTTTGGTTTGTTGAGCTAAAATAGGGAAGAATCCCCTCAATTTCTAAAGGTGGTTGGATTCAAATAGAAGGTTAAGGAATGATCTTAGGGAAGATCCTCAACTGAAGGAGAATAATCCTCAACTTATCCCAAACATATATTAAGTGGTTGGGCCTCTCCAAGGTTATATAAGGAGGCCTCCTCATGGTGAAAGGAAAGGAGAGACTAAAGATTGATACCAAACTTATGATCCTATAAGTGGTATGAACATAAAAGATTGGAGATATGAAACTTATGATCTCATAAGTGAGATTCCATCAAAGCAATCAGTATAGATTACTTGAGCAAAGGGGTTGGACAAGGAGAACTGGAAGAAGCTGTTGCACTTTCATCAAAGAATTGTAAGTACTTTTACTTGTTCTCATCAATATATCAATGCTTGGCTTGTTTCTTTCAAACTTATTTTTGTTCCACATGAGTTTGTCTTAAGTATATAGATCTATGTTTGAGCTAATATCAGTAGAATAGGAAGTCCATTGTATCTTTGTTTGTTTTACATGACCTATCAGGGAGCTCAAGATCGAAGCTCAGCCTGGACTTTGCAAGGATAAACATCGTTAATAAGGTACATATCTTTCTTATTCTCCTTCATATGTTAGTTTGATTAGATCTAAAAGGATGTCAGTGTCCATGTTAAGAACTTTTTTGTCTTGGCCTTAGGAGTCTAGAGACCAAGAGGGAATCCGCTTGTCCGCAGGAGGATTCACCTGTAACATAAATTGGCGACTCCATTGAGGAGGAACTCTAGTTTTTGTTTCCTTTTCTAGATCTTGTTTTGGCCCTTTGCCCACTCATTTTAATTTCTCCATACTGTCATACTATCTTTTTTATTCTTAGATCTGATTGATTAGCTCTTGATTTCATCTTATTCACCCTGATTGACTGAGTTTGCTTGATTTTTTGAGTTTCTGGGCATTTTTCTGAACTTTTGAAGCATAGCACTCCCCTTCCCTTTCTATCAGAACATTAACACTCCCTGGTGGTCTTACACAGAGTGTTGGAATGCTCTGGTACCCCTTACACCAGAGCGCTACCCCCTTTTCTGTGAAAAATCCTCTAGGTTTTCAATTTCTGAGTTCAATTTTTGTTTTTTCCACTTGCTCAGAGTCTCATACTCTCAGTACATCTTGGTATTGGCCTTCAACAACCTGTTTTCTAAGAATTGATCTCTTCTTGTTTGGAAACTTGACATTTTCTTTCCTTGCCTCGAAGTCACTCTTTCTCTTTGCTGACCTAGAGTTAACTTGTTGTTTTCTTCTCGTTTATTTGACTGAGTGAAAGCTTTTGTGAGGAAATCCAAAGGTATGTGAACCTTTCCATTTGATATTTGAGGTCATTTTTCCAACATTTCTCTTTTGTTTGAGGATTTTGGTTCTTGTTTGCAAATTTGGTTATTTTTGTCCTTCTTGTTTATTCACAACGAGAGTGTATTTTTGTTTGTGTGAGGTTTTCTTCTGATTGTTTAATCCTGAAGTCCGATTGACATTAGAAGTTTTACATCTGATTATCATTCACATATAAGCAAAAGGGCATATTTTAGTGATTGGTTTGGATATTATAAGGCATTTCTGAATTTTTTTAGCATTACATTGGATTTGATTGAGAAACAATTGTATGAGGATGTTGCATCTTAGTGTTTGATAATGAAAATAACTTTCTCTCTTTCCCTTAAATAGGCATTCATCAAAAGACAAGACTGCTTATCATTTTATTGTGCATTTTTTGGGAATTGAGTCATCATACCATCAGTTTCATTTTCATACACCCTTGAGTAAAGAACAACTATAAAATTAACGCTAATTAAAATTTATCTAGAACATTTTTGTTTTTAGAATCTTCCACCAACATTAGACTAGGACTAATACTTTGGATTAGCCGGTGAGTACAACTCTCGAAAGTTTTTCAAAACAAAAATTAGCATCTTGAGATAGGGAGAGTCAAATCCAATTGTTGTATAGGATTTTTGGGATCCCCCTCTCACACAGGGGTTATGCATGAGGTTGCATTCGGTAGAATTATGGGGATTATCCCTCCATGGTTAAACTATGTGTAGTGGTCGGATCGTATATTGGGGGTCACTTGAGGGTATACCCACGATTATGTGTGGGAGCCTCTCGAGTTGATTTTGGACTGCCCATATGTTCGGATTGGACTATCTACTGTACCCGCCTAGGGGCTGAATGCGATTTGGTGTCCTTAATTTCCATAATATTTAGGTACTTACATGAGGTGACGGTGAAGGGAAGTCTCACTGTACCTAGAATAGACATTGGTCAAACTCACTCGGGCTCCTTGGAGGGTAAATCCACAATTACTGTGTGGAAGCTTTCACCAAGGCGAAAGTCCGTTAAACAGGTCGCCATTGTAACTTTTCCACCATGTCCTATCCCCTTCTTGACTTGATCACATGATGTTGGATTTCATCACCAACTAGTATGATCATCAAGAAAAGTTTTTGTTTGCTTGGTTTTGATTCCTATATTTTATTAGCGTATGCTATTTCTTTTTGTTAGTTGGCCCTAGATTTTCAGCGTGTACTATTATTCTCCAAAATTGAGCCTGTAGATGATAAAGGTCTTTTTCAATCACGTAGGATGCAAGGGCTACCTCCGAAAGGCTACCAATCCTTACCTCCTAACCCTTCAAAAGACAACTACCATGGAGAGGTAGAAAATCAATCTGACGTTGGGAGTGTTGTTACTCCTCCATTAGAAAATCAAGAAGGCACTTTGGTTATGATTGAGAATCCCACTCCTCACACTACATCTGTGTCGAAAACCCCTCTCGAACCACTTTTACTTCGTTTAGACTCCCTTGGGAACGTCATAGACAAAGAGGTCCCACAGTTACCCGAGAGAGATTTTACTGAAACATATATGGGATCCACAGAACCAATCTTTAGTGATGAGTATAGGACTCCTATCCATCCTACTACTGCAGTAGATACAAATCCCACACCTTCTTGTTCTATATGGAGGACTTCATCAGGACGCGATCTCTATGAGCATTTTGAATCCATTCAACAACCCTTTAATCGTCATGACCCTCCTGTTGAAATGGGACCATCTGGTCAAACTATGAATCACCCCATCGATCAGGTCATTAACCCTACTGTTACATCAGCACAAGTCCATCCTAATGCTGGACTCATCACCTCTACTCATTCCCAAGGCACTTCGATCCCTACCCCCACTTTTACAAAATTTCACTCTACAACTCCACATGTCCCACACGATCTTGCTAGGACATATTCACACCAGAGAATGTAGACCCTTGCTAGCCAAATACAACTGACTGGAGGGAAACCACCATCTAGCGGACCTATCCCTCCTGGAATACCACCATTCTATGGAGGGCCTACCCCGCCCGGGGGACAACCCCATTTTTATGTTCCTCCTGGAGGGAAACCTCCCTTTTCCAGTCATACCCAGGTCATTAGTCCACCACTGGCAGGGGGGAAACCTTCGTTTGCTGGAAACCCTTCACAATCCTGGGGAGTATCTTCGAGAGGCACATTTAACTAACCCCATGTTGGGTGGCACTCATATCATAACCCACAAGGAGGAGTATCAAATCATGTTCCTTCCGGACAATCTTATCCGAGCGGCATCCCAAACACCACCTGGAGTCCTCAAGGACACCAACCCTATCCTTCCCAAGGGTCTAATGTTTATCCTCCCCCTAATGTGTATCTGCCTCCAGTATTTACTTCTTACCCTCCTCAAGGGCAACATGTTTATCCTCCTTATGGGAAAGCAAATAACTCGGCTTATAATTCTCAAAACCCATCAGGTTATGCAAATGTTTCTCAGCCATCATCGAATCCTTCTTATCCTGGTCAACAACAACCATATGTAGGAGGACCTACTGGTTACAATTATCCACCTAACCTAGTTTATGGTCTTACCGGTGTTCCTATGCTACACCAGTATCATCCAAAAATTAACTGACAGTTACCTTTCCTTGCAACTCTGGATCTCCCAGACTTGTCTCGGTTAACCAATGATCCTATTTTTCATTCCCCAGTTTGGCCAGTTATTCCAGCTAAACTTCCTTCTGATATTCTGAAATTTGACGGAAAATCTGGAGAAGATCCTAATAACCATGTGATGAATTTCCATTTGTGGTGTTCATCAAACTCCCTCATGGATGATTCTATACGTTTACATATTTTCCAACAAACACTTATAGGCTCTGCAAACAAAGTGGTATATTGAACTACCACGTGCTTCTTTTCATGATTTCAACTCCCTTGCCATGTCTTTCCTCACGCACTTTCAACTACCTATTCACTACGAGACGGGTACTGAACTCTTGACCTCCCTTCGTCAAACTGACTTCGTGCATATCTCTAACCATATTCATGAGTGGAGATGACGATGAAGGATGATCAAAGCGATCATTCATGACCTATTATTGGCGAAGTGGTTTAATAAATCACTTTTACCTCCGATCGCTCATGATGTCTCTATGAGTGGTGCAGTCACTGAGGAAGAAACCATTGCTCGGGCTTAGTACTTAGATTTGGTTTATTCACAATCTGGTACTTTGTATGAGTTGCTTCCGAATGTTGCTCAAGTTAATGAAAATCCATCCAAGCCATCATCCTCGTCTCATGCGGATGGTGTTATCGGTTCTGTCAAAGTTCAATCTACTTCCCAATCTGCCACACTCTCCTTTACATCCCCCCAAACTCATATTTCTAAGGTGAATGCGGTTCAATATGCCCCTTCACAACAATCCAGAGGTAAGAAGAAGGAAAAAAATACATCAAAAAATACTAATAACAATGAACAACCAAAAAAACAATCTCAAACACCTGCTACCGAAAAGCAACCACAACGGAAACTAAAATTCTCATGTATCATTTGTGGTGACAATCACTACACTCGAGACTGTCCACATCGTGATGAAGTGGCCAAACGTTTTCAAGGAAATTCACAACCCACTGTGCTTACTCAGCCTTTTCCACAACAACAATCCATGGTTGCTCAAACCCCCTCTCCTGGGGGCAGTTCTAGCCATCCTCATGATGAGGCCTCGACAAGTGCACATATTTATATGTTTAATGGGATTAATTTGACCACTCTCTCTTAGACATACGACACGTCGGTTAAACCTGACAAAGGAAAAATTACTAATGATTCCAATACTTTACCGGATCCATCATCGTCCTCTGTTAGTCCTCCATCCGTTAATCCTCCGTCTGGACCACTCAGATTGAGAAACCTACGTTCGAATCTATATTACGCCCTCCTAAGAGAACTATCCATAAATATACCTTTAATACTAGTTCATGTGCCACCCAGAACTACAACATTGTTGAAGATTTGGCTCAAGCACCATGTGCTATGTCTGCGTTAGAAGTTCTACAGCACTGCCCTAGTCAACGTAGAACGCTTTTGGATGCTATTTGTGCTGTTGATCCTGAGTCATCCAACCATATCATGTTTAACCTGGACAATTATACATCTAGACTCTCCCACCAACTTGCTTTCCAAATTGAGGTTGTTGTTCGAAATCAACAAATTCACCAAACCATCTTGGATGAGGGAGCCTCTACTTGTGTCATGTCTTTAGCATGTTGGAAAAATTTAAAATCCCCCACACTTAACAAATCCCCAACGATGTTACATGCATTCGATGGGCGAGGTTTTTATCCCCATGGGCTTTTACAGTCCCTGCTTGTCCATTTGGGTGGAAAAACCGTCACTGTTGATGTCAAGGTGGTCAATGCTCTAATCGATTACAAATTATTACTTGGAAGAATTTGGTTTTATGCTATGATTGTCGTTTCCTCATTGGTGTTTCGATGTGTACAATTCTCTCATCAGGGAAAATTTTTCAAATCAATCAGTTAGATTTCTATACACCCGACGCTCGCGCTCCCGCTACCAACAATATTCCATTCTTGGGAGATCAAAAGATTACGTATGAAAGCGTTGGTGTTGGCTTGTTGAAATATTCTAGCCTTATGGGTACCTTCCCTAAACCACTTTCACCAACTACACATCATATTTCCACTATCGATATGATTTCGACCACGGCTTATCAATCTTTGGAATCATTTGACCCTTGGATTGTACCTAGTCCCTTGGAATTCGATGCACTAGGGAACACTATGCCACTTAGTCCAGCTGAAACATCATACCTTTTTTTCCAATCTGCTTCTCCCTCCTCAGATGACCAACATCTCTTGGCACCTGACAGTTACTCGATGCCATCATGGTTAAATTCCTTGTCATCTGCAACCAACTACATTTCCCCAATTTTTCCTTCTGACAAATCTATTAGGGAAATGCTTAGTGTCAAAAAGCTACCTTAGGATGTTAACCATCATTAATCCTCTTTTCTTCCCCCTCGTGAATAAATTTTAGAAGATATACACTTTATCTTCCTTCCCGATGTTGATTTTCCGTTGTCTCCCATGACTTCAACTTTCGATGATTTGGATCTGGTAGTTGACATGGTGATCTCTTCAGTATGGCTATTGGAGCCTGATCTTCTTACCCCTATCGCGGCCCTCGACATGTGTTCCTTCTAGAGTGATTTTCTTCCATCCAGTGAAGATCTCTTGGAAGCCATGACTGAGTTTTGTCCCTTGACATGGTGTCCTTCCAGAGCGTTATTCTCTTGGAAGCCATGATCAAGGAGAGTCTATGAGCATAGTTTCTCTTCTCTGTAGCAAGATCAKTTAAAAAATGAAACAGAGATCATGAGCRTAGTTTCTCTTTTCTGTAGCAAGCTCATTAAAAAATGAAACATAAGCTTTGAGCATATTTTTCCTCTCTGTAGCAAGCTCGTTAAAAAATCAAACAAAAATCTGGGGATTAAACCCGAAGCCCTTAGCATAGTTCTTTTTCTATGTCAAGCTCATTAAAAACTGAAACAATCACCTCTCTTGAAAAAGGAATCAATTTATATTACTTGAGCAAAAGGGTTGGACAAGGAGAACTGGAAAAAGCTGTTGCACTTTCATCAAAGGATTGTAAGTACTTTTACTTGTTCTCATCAATATATCAATTCTTGGCCTGTTTCTTTCAATCTTATGTTTGTTCCACATGAGTTTGTATTTAGTAGATAGATCTATGTTTGAGATAATCTCAGTAGAATAGGAAGTCCATTGTATCTTTGTATGTTTTACAGGACCTATCAGGGAGCTTAAAATCGAAGCTCAAGCTAGACTTTGCAAGGAAAAATGTCGTTAATAAGGTACATATATTTATTCTTCTCCTTCATGTGTTAGCTTGATTAGATCTAAAAGGATGTCAATGTCCATGTTAAGCACTTTTCTATCTTGGCCTTAGGAGTCTAGAGACCAAGAAGGAATCCAGTCCACAGAAGGATTCACCTATAACACTATGCTATAAAGTTGTAAGTGTATTGTGGTAGAAAACTTGAGTCACCGAGTAATGGCCACATAAGTTAGATTATTACTTCCATTACCAACAATAAATTCAGGGGGCTTGGCTATGTACCTAGAGATTTGAAGGGAATACATGTTATTTTTATTATTCTAAATTAGTGGCATGGATGGCACTATATCATGGTACGGTTTAGGTTTGGATGCTTCAATCAACTTCCCTTAATATTCACTACAAGATCATTTGAAATATGCACCAAAAAATATTTTTAGGCACTCCATTTATCATTAGCTCATGTCAGGTCATCTTCAATATTCATCCCACTTACTAGTCTATTCATGTGATTGTTATTGGAGACAACTTGTGCATCCTTTTTTGGAAGAAGGATAAACATTCTTCTTTTTTGACATGTTCGAGTTTGACATCACTGGAATCCAATCATAAAATCTTTGCTGAAATTGCAATTTGGATTGTTGAAATCCTTGTTTTTAATGAAGAAAATGATTCAAAACCCTCAAATACCCCTATTGCAACTTGATTTTGCAATGCTAATGATTGATGTATGTGATTTCATCAATCCAAAATAATTGTTGCTATATTTTAATCTAAAAATACTAGTTTCCCTTCCCATTATTTTGAACAATAGTGAAAGAGACAATTCGTAGAATGTTTAGACTATGACCCTTCTTTATATTAGATAGATTGTTGAATGTTTTGTTAACGACACTAATAATTATTATTCAACACAAAATAATATAATCTTACATACTGATCTTTGTGATAATTTAGTGAGTAATATTTCTCTTGCATTTCCTCATAAATCTACCCCCCAATTGTTATAGGTTCACTTACTCTTAAAATTGTCATCCATGGTATTCCCACTGAAAAGTTTGTTATAGATTCACTTACTCTTAACATTGTCATCCATGGTATTCCCACTGAATGTTTTTTGTGTTTAGGGATATCCTTATGAATGCAAAGTGGATTTCATATGCATTTGAAGTGAATGACCTCGAAATAAGAGTAGACTAATTGAATCCACTCATCTAGATGCCTTTGTGATGATCTTTCCTTTGAAAATTGGGTTGTTGATGATAACATGCATCTTTATTGCATTGTGTACATGCACAATATGATGATATTGCTAATCTATATGCAGTGGGGGATGTGAGTTTTTTCGCGGGATTTCTTTCCATGCTGGGTTGTGTTGATGAAAGAAGATTAGATGATGGAGTCATATAAAACTTGTGCTTATTATACTCTAACCTTGTCCATGTGGACATTAAACACATCTAACACACTAACATGCTTCAATACTCTTTTGTTTCTACTACAAATAACCAAGCATGTTCATACATTAGTGCTTGAAAACCAATAGTAGCTACTACAAATGACCAAGAAGGCTCATACATAAGTGTTTGACCACTAATACTAATGATTATCCAATCAATGGTATCCTTATTCTAACTTATTTTACAAATGACCAAGCAGGTTCATACATTAGTGCTTGAAAACCAATAGTAGCTACTACAAATGACCATGCAGGTTCATACATAAGTGTTTGGCCAATAACAATAATGATTAGCCAGTCAATTGTATCCTTCTTCTAACTTATTTTTTTTTATCTAACACTAATGATCAATATCTAAGAATATTCACTCATTCAAAAATATTCCTACTACATAGGATCATTCCTTTTAAAGAAAATGATAATGATAATAATAATTTATTTTTAAGGTCATG
This sequence comes from Picea mariana, assembly GCA_032191745.1. Taxonomy (NCBI): domain Eukaryota; kingdom Viridiplantae; phylum Streptophyta; class Pinopsida; order Pinales; family Pinaceae; genus Picea; species Picea mariana. The sequence goes on from JASDQU010506735.1 coordinate 65,104, forward strand.
ACCAAGTCATAAACCAAATTGGTGTATGAGACCCCCTTTGTTTGTGGGACAAGAGACCTGCTCCACGCAATGATTTTACTGCTAAATTCTATGGAGGTATACATACCCATGACATACCCTATCCCCCTATGGATTTGAACCTTTGACTTCTAGTAAGAAATGAAATAAGACTAGAACAAAACAAATGAATAATGTATATAGATATTCAATATAGATTATGGAAGCTTAGAGTAGTCTAGAGATCAACTATGTAAACTTACRAGTACAACACATAGTGAATATTAAAAAACACTAACAGATTTACACAACGTTATGATAAGGATGATAAAACATAATGATATACATAGTTAAAGAGGGACAATAAGGTAGAACAAAGAGTAGTAATTTGTTTTAATTGAAATTACTTAACATGATTAAGTGGTATTTCTTAGTCTAATGTATTTAACAAAGTTGTACGTAGAGATAATTATACACTAGAGAGCAATTTTAAACATCTTACAAAAGGATGGAATTTGGATAAACACAATGATTTGGATCAAATTTGGGATTAAAGTTGTACAAACAATTGTTGTTACAATTTAATACATAATTTAGATAACGTTGCATGGATAATGTGATATGTTCTTAGTCCCACAAGGAGACAGTTATATGAGCTAGTCACACAAGGAGAAGGTTATATGAGCTAGTCACACAAGCATAAAATCATTCGATTAATGTGGAAAATTCTATGTGAAGAGTGCTCCAAAATGTCTGATAGGCATATGAGGGCACCGTCACTCTAGCATAATGAGATTGAAACAACCTCAATCTTGTATTTTACCATGGATTCTAGACACATATCACATTGAAAACAAAATGAGATATATTTTCTCTAATACATAAGTATCTCAAACTATTGAACATCTATCTATTCTCTACTGCATCTCTCATGTCTTCAAATTCCCCCCCCC
>JASDQU010506736.1:0-18815 GCA_032191745.1 Picea mariana
CAAAGAAAAACAATTCAATGGCATTAAAATAAATCCATAATGGAATGTTAGACCAAATCAAAGAAAATATGGGACATTGCACCTCTACTAAAGTATTATGGATCCAACTAGAGAGTTCTTATCATAGTAAAGTACAAAAAACAAAAAAACAAGACAATACCATCAAGGAATTGATTCAATCCACATTCATCAATAAAGAAGACAACTCAAACACAGAATTGATGCAATCCCCAATCATCAATAAAGAAGACAAATCAAATAAGGAATTGATGAAATCCCTAGTCATCAATGAAGAAGACAACGCCATCAAGGAATTGATGCATACCTCAGTAATCCCTGAAGAAAAAATATTGAATCTTAAGAATGATGTTATAGCTGCATTAGAAGAGATTCGTATGGAACTAGGAAATGGTATATATATTGAAGTTCCTGTGGAGGCTATTGAAAATATCAACTACACAACTATGTGCACTCTAGAAGAGTTGGAGAAAATTCAAAAGAAATATATGGTGCCACTAAAACATTTATATCAATATAACAACCATGAAGAGAAAGAACAAAAGATTTAGCTAGAAGACAAAGAAGAAGAGATCAATAGATTAAAGAATGAAGTTGTTGATCTAACAAAAGAAATGAACAAGTTGAAGGAATATGACAAACTCAATAAATGCATAGAAGAATTAGAAGAAACAAAAGAAATGGTCAAGAGTCTAAAGACTGAACTTGAAGAAGCTAAGGAAAGTGAAGAAACCCTAAAGAGCCAGTTGACTAAAAAGGAAGAATCATGACACATGTTGGAATTGAAAGTCATCAACCTCAAAATGATTCAGCTAGAAAACAAGGAATAAATCAAAAGATTGAACACTGGAGTTGTTGATCTAACAAAATAAATAGAAGAGTTGAAGATATCTGACAAAAACAATAAATGCACATAAGTCTTGCATGAGCCAAAAGAAATAGTCATCAGTCTAAAGACTCAACTTGAAGAAGCTAAGGAAATAGAATAAGACTTGAAGATTCAGTTGACTAAAAAGGAAGAAACATGTCACATGTTGGAATTGAAAGTTATCAACCTCAAAAAGAAGAATGAAAAGAAAAAAACAACTACCAAATTCCAGAACAGCTCAACCATCCTAGATAAGATCTGGAACAGTCAAAGACCAACCTATGAAAAAACTGGTCTTGTGTATAATAAAAAAAAAGAAAGTGGCAATTGGAACACCATCCACAAACATGAGAAAGGATTATCCTCCTCGAAAGGAAAAAGTGAAATCACAAACCAAATAAAAACCATGAACATTGTTAAAGGAGGAAGCTATAAAAGTAAAAAACAAGAAACATATCAAAAGCCAAACTTCTCATGTCACACCAACCTCGAGTATGGAAACACCTTTAATGGTTATTGCTTTTCTTGTAAAGACTTTGGTCACAAAGCATTGGAATGCAAGAGTCCTGAAAAGAAAAATCCAGGAAGGTCCAATAACTTAATGAGATTTTGGAGATGCAATTATGTTGAGAACACAAAAAAAATTTCCATACCATGAGATGCTACAACTGTGATAAGTTTGGGCACAAATCCCAAGACTACAGGAAATCAAGAAGACAACCCATGAAAAATAATTCGTACAAGTCGGGAAGGAAATCTAATGAACTTTGGAAGAAAAGAAGAGAGGATAAATCTCAAAGGCCAAATGTAGAAAATAAAAGTTCACAAAACATAGTGCCTTATGGAAAGATATGGAGAAGAAAATATGAAGAAGAAAGAAAGAAAGATGATGAATATCTTGCACCTAAAAATGAGGAAATTGATAACAATAAACTGATGTATGAAACTCCTAATAAGGAATGTGAAATTCAGAGCTTTGCATATGAAGAGGAACAAGCTCAAGGAAGAAGAATTTATAAACAAGAAGATGAAGAAGATTATGGTGCACAAAACAATGGTGATGATGATGAATTCTCGAAAGCAAATCAGTATGTAGAATAGTGTGATGAATAAAACAAATAATACTAAATAAAAAAGAAACAAAAGGAGTTCAAAATATATAAAGACAGAGTATGAACATGATGAATTCTCAAAAGCAAACCAATTTGTAAAATAGTGTGATGAATTAAACAAATAATATTTAAAGAAGAAATCAACAAAAGGAGTTCAAAATATATAAAGATAGAGTATGAAAAAATAAAAGTTATTAATGATTCGAAAGAACAGTAAATATCTCTTAGAATCAAAGAACTAAAGAATATCAAGAAGAAGAAGAAATAGATCAAGAATATCAGTAAGTTTCACACCCTTGTTCGTTATGACAAAGGAGAATATAGTAAAACCCTATTTGAACACAAAAATACCAAGAGATTGAGATAACAACTAGCACATTCACAGGGGAAGAAAAGCAGTAAAAGTATTCTTTCCTTTGTCATTGATGTCAAAAGAGGAGAGATAAATAATAAAACCAAAGTACAAAATAAATGGGACAAAGATAGAGGGAGCATCACCTCAGAGGGAGAATCACCTCAGGGGGAGCATCATCTTAGGGGGAGAAGAGAAATATTCCCTTTGTCATTTTTGTCAAAGGGGAAGAGATAGAGAGTAAAACAAAGTCATCTCAAAGGATTCAAAATATAAAATACATTTCACAAGGGAAGTAAGATTGTTTTACTAAGATTGCATTCAATAAAAAAGGGGGAGATTGTTGGCAATTTGGTTTTCATTGATGTCAACCTTGATAAATAGGTGAAGTATCATTGATTGATTGGTTTGAGAAGCATTGTCAATATTGGAGATATTGTTATGAAGATGACTTGAATGTCAATAATTTTCAATATTGGACATAATGTTATGAAGGTTGGACATAATGTTATGAAGGTGACTTGAATGTCAAGCATTGTCAATATTGGACATAATGTTATGAAGGTGAATTAAATGTCAATCATTGTCAATATTGGACATAATTTTATGAATGTGACTTGAATATCAGTAGAAAGATAATATTGACTCATATATTGTATGAGCTTGATACACTCATACTATATTGTATAAGGTTGAGATTGTGTTAACATCCGTGCACAAAAGAAAAACTTGTGAAGAAATTGTCCAGATAAAAAGGTTAAATGGATAATCCAATATAGATCCATAAAAATCACAAATAAAGAAGTTAATAAGACATGGCTCATTAAAAGTGATTCAGAAAATCTCAATGAAGAAGAGTCTAGAGATGAGACAGAATGTCAATGGTGGATGTTTGTTGAGGAATCATTAACACCATCGATTCATAAGTCGATTTGATTCAAACAACAATAAGGTAGACTCTCTAGAATTTGATTGACTGCAAGATGAGTCGAAGACACGTCGACCGACTGCAAGCTTGCATATTGACGAAATTTGGAGAAGACAAGTTAGTCGATTTCAAGATGAGTCAAAGACAAGTCGACCAACTGAATGTCAAAGTCGAAGGAAAATTGAGTCGGGAAATAAGTCAGCCAAAAAACGTCAAGACGACCAAAGTCGAATTTTACAATTTGGTTTTCTTCCAAGTCGAGCCTGTCCAAGAAAGAAGTAACCTAAAGTTAGAAGTCGAAGAAAACTTAAATACAAGCAGAGTCGAGGCTGAAGAATTATGGGTCGACTAGAATTGAAATACTCAAGTCAAAATTTCTCCTAGTTGAGTTGGCCAAAAATATGTCTATTGATCGAATGAGGAAGAAAATACGAAAAGGGTGAGACCAAGTCAAATATTTAGTGACTAACAGCTAAGAGGGAACTGATTTTAATATAATCATCAAGTAAAATGTTTACAATTTGAGTTTAAATAATCACCAATAAAGGAGATATGTAGAGGTCCATTTAGACATTCATGAAAAGGTAATATATACTGAAGTCGATTTTGCATCTGATGACGAAAGGAAAATATGGGTAAGTGGCCTTGAAATAACCGATTATATCGGCCACCTCACATACTTTCTGGGGAAATTGTTTAAGTGTCGGCTAATTGGGCATTATTTTCAAAAACCCCATGTCGTAGAATTTTAAAATTTGTTTCCATCACTCCAGAATCATCATACGAAAATCACTGTCTAAATTGGTGTACAAAAATCAATTAATAAAAGTTACCATTTGTGTTAATTAAATGAAGGGGTGCAATGTTTCATTCCAAAAGGACACATTGTTTCAAAGTGGAAGCCTTTGGAGGACTATATAGTTAACTTACCACCACCAAAGTCAGTGCACTAGTTGAAGAGTACATTGGGACATACATGATATTGCAGGAAGTTCATAAGGGGACATGCACAGATTAATGTACCAATGGAGAAGTTTTTGAAGAAAGACACTAAGTATCAATGGAATGAGGAATGCTAGTAGAGTTTGGATATTTTGAAAGAGAACATGGTTATTGCACCAATTTTAGTATTTCCAGATCGGGAAAAAGAATTTCATGTCCATGTGGATTCATCTACAATAGCATTAGGAGAATTATTAACCTAACTAGGAGAAGGTGATATAGATCACACTATAGAGTTTTCCAGCAGAAAGTTATCTGATTCAGAACAAAACTATAACACTACCGAAAGGGAAGGATTAGCTATGGTGTATTCTTTGTTGAAATACATACATTAATTGTTAGAGAAACATTTTAAGATGTTTATAGATCATTCTTCTCTAATATATTTATTCAATAAGCTAGTGTTGGGGGGAAGAATATCCAGATGGTTACTTTTGTTCCAATAATTTCACTTTCAAGTTGTGGTTAAGCCTGGAAGATTGAATGTAGGACCAGATCAATTATCCAGGATAACTAATGGAGAATAACCCAGTAACTTGGAAGACAACTTTCCAGATGCACAATTGTTTTTAGTACAGATAGTTGATGAGTATTTTGTTGGCATTATTGAGTTTTTGAGTCCAATATTTGCACCAAGATAATTTACTACTACGTAGAATTAAAATTTGGTGGTCAAAGATGTGAATTATCAGTTGATTGCAGGTCATTTATACAAACTTGGAGCAGATAACATATTAAGAAGATGTGTCATGGAGCATGAAAGGCCTATCATTTTAGTAGTGGCGCATGAAGGGATTGTTGGGGGACACTACGCAGGAACAACTACCACACAGAATGTATTGCAGACATGATTATGGTGGCAAACAATCCACAATGATTCAAAGGAATATTGTTGGAAGTGTAATGTTTTTCAAAGAGTTAGGAAACCATCGAGGAGGGATGAAATGTCATTGATACCTCAAGTAACATTACAAGTGTTTGATAAATAGGAAATATATTTTGTAGGCCCAACTAATCCACCAACCAGAAGATCAGGAGCTAGATATATTATTACAGTGATAGAATTGAACAGATGGGTTGAGGAAACACTAGTAAAGGATTTCAACGTAGAGACTGCAACATGATTTTTATTGGAACATGTAGTGACAAGATTTGGATGTCCAAGAATATTGATTAGTGATAATGGGACTCACTTCATCAACAATAAAATTGAGGAAATTTTTGAATAATTTAAAATACATCACCAGAAGATCACTCCTTATCACCCTCAAGCAAATGGAACAGTGGAAGCGTTCAACAAGATTTTGGACAATTCCTTGACAAAGATTTGTAATGTGAAAAACGATGATTGGGATTTGAAGGTACCAGCAGTACTTTGGTCTTATAGAACTACCTGCAAAAAGCTAATCAGGAAGACACCCTTTAGATTGGTGTATGGATAGGAGGAAATAGTTCCCTTAGATTATTTGATACCAAGTTTGTGCATTGAAAAAATTACAGATATGAAAGAAAGGGGCACAACACAGGAAATATTGGTTCAACTGATGGAATTAGAATAGGATAGAATCATAGCAGGCTTCCATCAGGAGGTACATAAATCAAAGGATAAATCATGGTATGATAGACACATTAAGAAGAAGAATTTTAAGGAAGGAGATCTAGTTTTCCTCTATGAAAGTAAGTATTTGCAGCACCCATGGAAGCTTAGAATGCATTGGCTAAGGCCATATCAGATCAATTCTATCACAAATGGATGTGTTGTACAACTACAAGACTTAGCAGGAAAGGAAGTTCAAGGACTGGTGAATGGTAGTCGACTAAAACTATATAGGGACAGTCGAACCACTAACACTTAATAGTTGCAGCACAACAAGTAGACTCGTACATATTGTAAATAGTTGGAGTTTAAAGAAGAAAAAGGAAGAAAACAATATAAAAACGAAGAAAATGCCAAAATTAAGTAGTTAGAGGAATAAGTGATAGAAAAATAGTTGATAATGATAGGGTGCAATAGACAGAAAATTGGTGCAAAATAATTCATAAGACTGGACGCAAGGAAGGTAAACACCACATGACGAGACAAAGAATGAACGAAAAAGCATAAAACTGGTGAACAAAAAAGAAAGGACACATCATAGCATTAATGACATAGCCTATAAAAGGGAAAAGTCGGGAAAATACAAAACACTTGTGATTTTTGAGCGATCGAGCAAACAAAGCGCAAGTAAGTGTGAGATTGTGAAGAACTCAGTCGAGATCTACAACCGATTTTTTTTTAAGACAAGAAGATGGTGTTACCAAAGTTTGAACAACAAAGCCAGTTCGCACGAAGGACCTGCAGCAATAACATACCTCTAGAAGAAACGATCGGAGTGGTCGATGTGGATGATATTACCACCACAAAGATTGAATCGATCATTCCAACAAGGGTAGAGGAATAAAAATCAGCCACGAAAGAGATTGAAGTGGATTAGAGTGTATGACAACAAAACTCATAAAACCCTAACAGTAGGGAAAACTTAATTCAAGAAACTCTGTAGGAACGAAGGAGATGGAAAAATAGAGTGAGGGGACCCTAAAATTGGAATCCATCACAGAAGAAGTTCTAGTCGAAGACATTACAGGACAACAAGAAACAAAGGGTGAAGAAGAAGAAGAAGCCGAGGAAGAACTTGCAAAAGAAAATACAGCCATGGGCTAGAAAACGAAAATATCTAGAGCCCCAAGAAAACAAACCTCACTAGAGAGAATGCTACCTCATATCCCAGACGTCGTAATTGTAGTTGAAGACATGCTAGGAAAAGTAGAAAAATTGAAGTATGCAGATCATGATGTAACGAACACAATAAAGTTTCCTCACCTTGTGCAGGAAATCTATTTAAAGAAAAAGGAGGGAGGACCCTCAGTAAATCCAATTTTGGAACCCGCGCAGTGGATCATAGGATTATATAATTTAGGTATTATGAATTTGCTGGAAATATCGCATTTCAGGCACAGTAAGAACGTGGGAAATTGTGCGAAACAATTGTTGGCAAGGGTACATGGAGGTATCCTATGGATGGAAAGGTCGGTCCATATAGATGTATACCTCATAGAAAAAATTACAGGGTTTCCAACCAGCGGCGTAAAATCAGAGGATTACTTGGAGAAAAAAGCAAGGGACAAGGAGATTGCAGAAGAGGTTAAAGCATAGTTCGGAACAAACAAGGGAAATAGGGGCACAGTGATAAAGGATATCAATGATCCTACGATGAGGTTTTCCATGAATCTTATGGCCTATAAACTCTTGAGGAAGTGTAGAAAGGAAGAGGCCCCGACATGAGTCATATAAGAAACTGCCTAGTACTCAAAGACTATAGTATTAAGATGGGCATCCTATTTATTGAACAAATTTTGGATATACTAAAAGGATGCACAAGATAATGGGACATAATTCCATTACTCTTGGTTATTGATATTGGTAGAATTCATAGGTTGGTAGGAACCCAAATTCACATTCTTTCTAGACAGAAGAGGGAAATGTCGCACAACGCAACATACAACATTATGGTAGGGAAGAGATACTAAGAACCAACAAGCAAACAACACAGTGTTTGAAATGTTCCTAGAATATATGCAACAAAAGATAGCTAACATGTGGAGAATCCCAATTGAAGTAGTCAAGGAAACCGAAGGAATTGCTAACTTTAAGGCTTCAAGACACCACATGTGGATTCAAGCCAGAAGAGATCCAAAGAAGAAGTGGCTAGAAATGAGGTACTGCACAACGTGGGAGGAAGTAGAATGGATAGTGAAGGATTGGTTTGTGTAGTGGAAAGTTCCAATAACACAGAAGAAAGGGACAAAACCTAAGGAACAGGCAGAAGCAGGTCCATCAAGGAAGACAGATACTAAGAACCAACAAGCAAACAACACAGTGTTTGAAATGTTCCTAGAATATATGCAACAAAAGATAGCTAACATGTGGAGAATCCCAATTGAAGTAGTCAAGGAAACCGAAGGAATTGCTAACTTTAAGGCTTCAAGACACCACATGTGGATTCAAGCCAGAAGAGATCCAAAGAAGAAGTGGCTAGAAATGAGGTACTGCACAACGTGGGAGGAAGTAGAATGGATAGTGAAGGATTGGTTTGTGTAGTGGAAAGTTCCAATAACACAGAAGAAAGGGACAAAACCTAAGGAACAGGCAGAAGCAGGTCCATCAAGGAAGACAGGAAGTTGAGAAGACAATACAAGGAAGGATGCAGAGTGTAGTCAAACCTCAAGGAGTAGCGCAATAGTAAAAATGATAAAGAATAAAGATATTGTGTCAAGGGAAAAAGTGAAAGGAGATGGAGAGAAGGTAAAGGGATATAGCTCTCGTAAAAAGGAGGTAGAGGATGACCAAATAGAAAAGAAGAAAATCGAGGCACATACCTCAACCCAAACCAAGAAGAGGAATGAAACACGAGAGAGATAAATAAGGAATAAAATGAAGTACCACAAGAATCCCCTAGTACTCACTATCACAAAATACGATGCAGAATTCGTCACAGATAAAGTCCAAGATAGAGGGGAGAATGCAATACTTCTAGCAGAAGTACAAAGGGAGGAAATTATGGAGAATTTTGTAGAAGTGCATGCCATTCTATAGAGGCTTCATATAAGTATAGGGCATCATCCTACAATGTAGTCAAAAGAAAAAACATAGGAAGCACCAATACAGAAAGAAAAGGAAGAGACAGTACAAACAGTAGTAAAGGGAAGTGACATGTTTAAGGTCACATGGGAAATTCTGGAAGTAGATGAGAACACAACGTAGAAATAGGTGATGGACATATAACATATAGAGTTGGTTCTAGAACACATACCCACAAAGGAGTTATATGGGTTACAGGCGATGTGATGCAAAAGGTCCAATCTAGAGCTAGGGTGGATGCCACCAACCTAGAGATAGGCAGGGAGATTAAGGAGATATTGCAAGTAACTTATGAGAAAATAAAACTGGAGAAGGAGGAGAATAAACAACACGCAAAAGAACTAGAGAAGAAACTCGCAAAAGTATACAACAACATACCAGACTATGTGTAGGAATTGGAGGTCACAACAGAAGAAAAGATACAAAATATTACACAGACAATGGACAGGTATAAACAGAAGATAATAGAGTTAATAGAAAAATTGTAACAAAACCATATAGGAGCATGTCCAAAGTTGTAACAAAATTTTTAACAAAAGTATTCCCAATCATAATGTTTTGATAATTAGTTAGAATTGAAATCTCACTTGATCAATTGAGAGAACTCAGTTAGATGGAATCTAAAACATGCCATATCACATAAAACATTAATAATGTGACTGACTCACTAAAAACTTTGATCCACATTGAAGATATCATATTTTAAACATTTTCCATATAATAATTTCCAATTGCTCAACTTAGAAATAACATGCTAAATGATACCTTCTAAGTATTTTGTTTTGCTCAACTTAGAAATAACATGCTAAATGATACTTTCTAAGTATTTTGTTTTGCTTTCTCTTCGATGTAGGGTTTTCTTTTACTTTTATTTTCTACTCATAACATAGAGCTTCATTCGTTTTCAATATTTTATGGAGTCTGGGGATACTCATCATTTTTGGTGGCTTTCCATAAAAAACATAGGTGCACATTGGGTCCCTACCACCTTGTTTGTTTTATTTCCTACATGTGTATTGTTTAGATTATTTACCACATATTGCAAGTTTGAAACAAGTTCTCTCCCTTACTCATTTTCAAAGTATAATTACTTTTATTTTATTTTGAAAAGTGAATGTCAAATTTTATATCATAGTTCAAATCTTCACTCAAAGAACGAATCTTATAGAGATTAAAACTTGAAGTTTAGATTCATTCATCAAATCTTTTGATTAGCATATCCTAAAAATTTGTGAAGGCTTTGAAGAGTGTGAATGTTGCATTTTATGAGTAATTCAAAACAACAAAAAAAAGTAAGATAAATATGCATAAAATATGCAATTTGAAAATATAGATAGTAGAAATAGACTTTAATCAACAATTATATAATAATCTTTATTATTAAGAAAATACAACATTTGTTAACACAAAGTCTACCATAAATTAGTGTCATAGTGACACACAAAAACGCTCAGGCATTGAAGTACTAATTGGCCCTCTTGTCCTTTTATAATCCAAGGAAGATGAAATTACAAGGTGGCCATGAATGGCCTCATGGAATGAATCCCATCAATAATTAATTCTACAAAATATTACACCCTCAAGGAGTTAAGGTGATCAAGGATGAGTACATCTAGATTTGAATGAGTTACTAACTGGTGTCTTTTTTTTGTTTTAGGATAGAATCAATTTTTTTTCTTTTATATAGGAAATATAGTTACCAACTTAAAGAAAATTGTAATCTCAAAGCGAGAACTCTAGCTCTAAAAACCCATAATTTTGGCTAAAAACCACCAAAATCAACTTTTGAATTGAAAAGTGGTGCTACCTTTAAAATTACGATATTTTGCAACCATGGTCTTGAAAACCTCATAATGTTTCCAACAAAAACCTAAAAATCAACCTCCAAATCGAAAAAATGGCACCAATAGCAACACCTTTTTTTGGGGGGGTTAAAATTACTTCTTTGAAAGGATGTCCTTTGCAACCTATATCATTGCAACATACTTAGTCAACAAACTTAGTCAATTCATGGCTAATATACATGAGAGAAATTGGAAAGTTTCCAAGAGAGTCATTTGACACCTAAAAATAACTATTGATTTTGGTATTGAATACACTAATCCTTTGAATGTTGATTTGACGGGTTATTTAGATTATAATTGGGTAGTTGATCTAGATGATAGGAAATAAACTACTAGATATGAATGCAGTATAGGATCTGGGATTGTGTCATGGAGAAGTAAGAAACAACCAATTGTTTCATTGTCCTCTACTAAAGTTGAGTACAAAGCATCGTGTAGTGCTACCTATGAAGCAATTTGGCTAATGTGCATCCTTGGGGATCATAGGAGAAAGGAAAGGAGTACCTACAACTATAAGTGTGACATTCAAAGTTAAATAAAATTGGCAAATAATCCAATTTGTCACACAAGATCAAAACATTTTGAAATTCAACATCATTTTGTAATAAAAGAGATTAAATAAAAAAAAATTGATTTGATGTATTGTAACACAACTGAGAATATGGATGATATATTCACTAAGCCTTTGAGAAATACAAAGTTTGTAATATGTAAAGTTTTGCTAGGTATCATAGAGTATTTATTTCTCATATGAACATATGAAATTGTTGGGAGATTGTTACAGTGTTGTCAGTATATTTTGAGGTTGTTAGAGTGTAAATAGATAATTGATAGAGTTTGTTAGATAAGTGGTAGTAAGAAAACAATTAAATAAGTATATATGTCCAAATCAGATATGGTTTTTAAGGGATCTATTGATATCTACAAAGCCTATATGTATGCATGTACATTTCCTTGTTCAAAATATCAAAAAGAGAACCAACACTTTCAATACACTTCCGTTTGGTGTGTGTGTGTTTAATTTATGTTTGTTACCCTTTCTTGAAATTGCCTCGCACTGGACTGTAGCCGCGTATTTTTTTATTAATAAATTTAGAAAGAAGGGAATTTGTTCAACACTGAATCCATTTGGGAGAATTTGAGTAGTTGAGGATTTAATGCAAATTAAATTAGGCAATTGAGATTGGTGAGAATGGTTGATAAGTTATGAAAATTGCATGGGAAAAACCAAATTTACCATATCTTCACTTAAATGTGCATTGAATACAATATGAAGAGTAGAGTGGTAATATACATGCCAAATTAAGTGATGGTATGTCAATTCAGAAACTTGATGTCATTTCATAAAATTTGAATACTAAGCAATTTAGGAAATAGAAATTTCATTTTTTTACACTACTAAATTTTGAACCGATTTTAAATCTCATAATTTATAATTTTTTTATGGTTTTCTTATAACATGGACCTTCAAAAATTATATATTGAATAAACACCTTTTATTGGATATTTCTTGGTATAGGGGTTTTTTCTTAAGCATATGTTTAATGGTTTTACAAAATTTCAACTTTTATAATTAATAAATTTAAATCTTATAATAGAAATTTACACTCATAAATTTTAATGGGTATTAGTTTTTATGCTTGTATATTTTGTAATGCGGGAAATTAAAATTGGAGATCCAAAACATTGATTACTAAAAAATGAACATTGTGGATTTTCCTAGAAATCTCAATAACAACTCCTATCACATAAATCTCAAAAACCAAAATTAAAATTATTTATTGATATGGATTGGATCATTATATTATTTTCCATCTATCCTTATGCTTTCAGAGTGAAAAAAATTGGAGGATTATGCTTGCAAGATCATTTTAGTAGCAGGTCCCAATTTGGAAAATTGGGGTTTGGAACCTTCCAGATCCATTTTGAGGCATTAAACAATGTTTTTTGGGTTGTTGGTGTCCATAACCTTTGTACGCTCCCTCGATATTGTTCTACAGTCTGGTACCTTTCCAATGATGAAAACCATGCATTAATTAGAGTTTGTATGTAAACATTTTCCTCCCACAAGTTGACCTACCATGTTGACCACCATGCAACGAGAGGATGCCACGTCATCCCCACTTACTAATGCATATGGGGCTAGCAATGTGATGTATTTCAATAGTATTCTATAATGTTAAAAACCCTATCACAATTGAGGATTGAGGAAGTCAAAAGCCTACCCCTAGATGACTATCAGGCTATGTTAAATACCTTGCCTCTAGGAGGACAAGGGGTTCCATTTTATGTTATTGTATTTTGTTCTATAACATATCGTAATGAATGGGAGTGGGAAATTAGAGATCATAACAGAGAGGGTAATGTTTTGTAGTATCCTTGTTGTGTTGGTTTCATCACTTGGGTGAGCAAAACAACAACACTTGCATGCCTAGATGAGCCTGCTAGACAAGACATAAGTTTGTGAGTGGGTTAAAAAAGCCAAACACATGTAATAAAAAAAGAAATAAACTAAAACAACTAAGAATTAAAAGTTAGAAAACATGAGAAACTTAGAACCATGAAAATAAAACAATGACCAACATAATGCTACCAATGGATCAATAGATTAGTAGGCAAAACACTATAGAGAAAAATAGGGACTTGTGAGTCCCCTCTTCCTCCTTGGAAGGGCTCATGAGTTCCCTAATGGAGATACCTTCACACAATGGAAGAAATGTAAAATGGTGAATAAAATAAATGCCTATTCCCTCAAGAGGTGAGTGGATGGCATATTGCAATGGTGCTTGAAGGCTCCAAGGAAAAAAGAGGATTCTCAAGGGAGAATTCTTGCAGCATAACAATACAATTAAGATATTGGTTTCTTAGTGCACCCATGGCTCTTATTTATAGCATTTATTCAAGGAAAAATGTAATTGGTTCATAGTGTAAACAAGGGGCCTTTTAGGGCACCCACTAGTCCTTGACTAGCCTCCCATTCAGATTTCGCTTAGAAATGAGGGTCAAATCGTGTTGGGAGTTGGTCCATAAGTGGTTGAGGGGACGACAAGATCCATAATGCATCGTTCATAGAAGTGTGTGTATTTTCTCATACACAGTTGTGCAGTTGGTGCATTGTGTGCATTGAGAATTGTGTTGGCCCATGCACACTACGCATTATAGGCGTGCTTCCTTTGGTGAATCTGTGCATGTCAATTTTTTACCCAATTGTATAGTTTTTTTCCTTTTGAATGCATTTGAGTGTTGTAGGTGGACTATTTGTTGTTGTCATTGCTGTGTTTCTTTAACCATTTGTGTGCAATGTTGCAGATGATATTTCAGTGATAACAGATGCCCCCTGATGTGTGAGGTTAGGAGCATATGTATAGCCTAAATACATCAATGATTCTTTTGTTGAGAGTGCCATTTGTAATTGAGAGAGAAGAGAGGAACTACAAGAGAAATCTATCGGAGGGAGAGGGAAAATTGTGGGTCCCAAACCTTTCCCTAGGGAGAAAAAATAAAAGCTGTGTACAAACGAGGCGGGCATGCCCCATGCTCGTGTCATGTAACCAAAATGTAAGACTATAACTGAATATGTATGTTGATGTAGATAATTACAGTTCCCTCGGGGGTGGTTGATAATGACAAATGACAGTTCTAAATGGTGAACAGACTCTCAAGTGAGTCAAGGATGACTATAAGAATTGTCGATGGCTTATAGGCATTGATGGCCTAACAAATTCAAAGGTCTTCAGCTGATATGAAACAACTGCAATAGTCACATAGTAAGACACAGCGTAACATGAGATTTTTTTGAAGTCAAATGTTATGGGGGTCAACAGAATCAGAGAGCGATGATGATTCTCTCTGTGCCTTATGAGACTCCTCATTGTAAAGGTAATGAGAGTCAAGATATCTCTGCCCTTCTGGAAACTATGTTGATGTCGACATAAAGGGAGACGTGACTCCAAAAAAACAAAGGGCTTTGTGTAATCCACTGAGATGATATCAAGTATTGACGGGTAACATGGACAAAGTCAATATTCTGGGAGACTCGAGACTGCTCTTGGTTGGGGAATTTTGAAGGATGATTGGCAGCAACCGTGAAACTTGATCTAGTGTCAGGGGGACGACTAGATATGGGGTTAAACTATGCCAAAGATGAACAAAGTATAAAAACTCAAAGATCATGGATATATGGACTTGGGATACTCAAGGTTCGTGAACGATGTTAGGGTGAATAAGAGAGTGGATTCCCCAACCAAGGGCGACATGGGTTTCTTTCCCAGGAAAAAGAAGGCCATCAAGGGTGACGACGAAAAAGCTAAGTAAATGTTGAAAACAAATGATTTTTACAATTACCAAATAAAATAAAGAATAATTGGGGTTGAGTATACATATACAGAAATGAGTGTCGCAGTGAAAGATGGCTTGGCCTGTTAAGGAGCAAGTTTGTGAAATAAAATTGTTGGAGGGTGGGGTTCCCATGGGTGGTTTTGTGTATTAGGTGCATGGATGGAGAACGATCTGCAGATGGGAAAACTGATGGTTGATGAGATGGAGGGATATTGACACTGTGTAGGTGCAGTCAATAGAAACGAGATGATATGACCTGGGAGTCCATTGGGAAAGCTAGAAATATGATGAGAATAAGTATGGGGTTCATTCTCAGAAGTGCATAATACTATCGGGACTCCCATCCCTAGGGGGTAACATCAGCATGAGTTTCGAGTTTCCAAGGGGTACTATGAATGGGACAACTCATGTGGGGGGCAGTGCTACTAGGTGACAGTACCCAAATGCAACAAAGGTAAAGGTTCTACAAAGCTGGATGTAAGGACCCTAAAGGTAAATGTCAGAGGGTATGACTGGGAGATGAAATTGATATTCAGAGGTAATAATTATATGCTTTTGTTGAACATATAACTAAAGGGGTTGTAAGATTTCGGAACAAGTACCTGCACACATGAAAACCAAATACCTGACGTGAACAATATCTGATGATAAAGAAAATATAACAATTATTTGATAAAATTGAACATGAGCATTCGTACCTGATCGTGATGTGAGAAAAATTCCCCTCTAGGGCCAAGTGTAGATGATGACCTAGGAATGTGAATGTGTATATGGCATGACCAAGATCTCGTGGTTGAGAATGGATCAGAAAATAGAGGCTCTGGGATCCTGTAAGAGAGTGTGGAAGTTTGGAAAAAGGGACTATAAATGGTTGGTGGGCCCACAATGCCACCTCATTTGTACCTGCCACTGTAGTTGAATTAATGAGAGTTTGTTGAGGAGATTTGGAGATTGTGAGAGCGTGAGGCTACTGATCTGAGAGTGGTGAGAGACAGGTTAGTGGTCCTATCCTCCTGTATCATGTGAAATTTGTAGAATGTAGGTAGGGGATGTACGTAGGATCGTACAAGGGATTGTTTGGGTAGGGGCCCACCAGTGCACGGGAAAAGGAGGAATACTCACACACATGTACGCGGGTATAATCCATTTTCCAGCGCATAGTGTGTGGCTGTGCTTGACACAAACTCACATGTGGGCGCGGGGTAGGGTAATACAGGTGTGCATGGGTTGCACGCCTTTCTGATTGACAGATGCACATGATGTGTGATTGTTTCTTAGACAACTGTGCATTGGTGCGCAGCTGTGCAAAGTACAGGTGCGCATATGGACACACCTATTTGGGTGACAGTTCCACACTGATGTGCGGATGTTTCTCAGACAACTGAGAATTAGTTCCTAGTTGTGCAAAGAACAGGCATGCACATGTGCACACCTGTTTGGGTGAAAAATGTGTACTAGAGGCAAGGCTAAGGGGTTTGAAATTTTTGAATTTTTGATGCTTTTTATGGATGATGAGGTTGATCAAGTGTTTCTGTGTGGATGCAGGTGATCAACATACTCTAGATATTATGATTCAAGTGAACTAGAGAGATCGACTGGGATCATCTACGAGAGGTGGTGAGACAACAACCGGGCATGCAGAGACACTTAGCGACCTGCGGGTTTCTCAAGTTCTTCAACTACCCTCTGATACGGTCACAGGATTTCCTACTTCAGTATCTGATTAAGATGTGGAGAACTGATCTGCAGTGATTTATAGCAAGAGGAAAAAAGTTGACATTATCAGTTGTCAAGGATTTATATTTCTTGATGGGGCTCCCATTCTGTGGGATGGACCTTTCGATGGACCCCTAACTATTGGGGGACGACCGAGTGGGTGACTTGGAGATTCTCCACTGCTTGGAGCTGAACCCGATGTCAGGATCAGTCATCCAGATTGAGGCGATCGATGAACTTCTTATAGAGTGCATCGTCGCTATGGTGGTGAGGATCTACAGATCCTTGGGGACTNGCACACTAGGATGATGAGACAGGTTAACCGGTGTCGAAGATCCGACTCTGGTGACTTTTCCTTTGGGTCGATTCTGGTGGCCTGGTTTCTAGAGAGGGTGCCTTTATTGCGCCCTAGAATTTTTCTTGAGCATGCGGGGCCACGAGAGACGCGACTAATGCGGTGGGCCCATGTGTTGGCCCAACAGGGAGGTGAAGAAGGTGTCCATTATTTCATGGCCACAGTGGCACATGTGTGGCAAAAGATGCCACAGGTGATATTAAGGCATCCATATGCTAGTATGGACTACCGCCATGACCCGAATATGATGTTGCCTCCTAGGGAGGACTGGGATGTTCTAGGTATGTTTTTTGATTATTTTTTGTGATTTTGATAGCTAGCATTGATGATATATGTATATATGGATAATGATACTATCTTTGGTGTTGTTTTGCAGATGTGGGACCCCGAGGCCGAGAGGTAGAGATGGTTAAGGAGTCAGCTCATCAGGGACTAGTGCGACCATCATCTACTAAGCTGCGGGTGGGATAGAGGTAGAGACGGGATGACGCTGGTGTTGGACCAGCGCATGAGCCATAATAAGAGGCCAGACGGATGCTGAAGGACCTGTGTTGATGCTTCGAGCAGGTTCTACAAGGTGTACCGGAGGGCATGTGGGTCCACATCCAAGACAAGGGGGTCCTGGATTAGTGTGTGGGCATTCCAGAAGAGTGGCGGACCCTAATCAGTCGAGAAGTAGTAGCGGGGTAGCGATGACTGGTCGACTGCCCCCTGGACCTGGAGGGCCCTTATATGGTGGTGCACCTCCAGCTAACAGAGGACCTGAGGGGGGAGCTCTGGGGGCACCATAAGTGTCAGGTTTTGTATATAGAGGCTTGGGAACCCATTTTGTATAGGGTAGTTGATACCCATTTTGTACCTATAGGGGTGGGGGGGACTCACTGGCCTACGGGCGATGTATATGTATTTTTTTAAACAATGATGACACTTTGATTATATATATATATATGGACATATATTTTTTGGATCATCCATGTCTCCATGTGTTTATGTTTTATGTTTATGATGTCTTTTCTATGTGCTATGACAACTGATGATGCTTATGCCAATCTAATACTAGGTTAGACATGTTATCTTCTATTTTCTTATTTTTTCTTGGAATATGTGTAAATGTGATTGAATCAAATTTGTGAGATAAGAGTCTAACTTATAGGTATTTTTGAAAGAGGAAAGGATCATGAACGTGATATACATTATTGAGTTGCAGAACGACAAGCTGGGAATGTAATTGAATGCTAAGGTGAAGAATGTGGCGATGACTAGCCTCGGTGAGGAGACCAATGACGATGTTGTATTAAGCTTGGTTGTTGCTGGCCAAGCCCAAACATATGCCACTGAAGTGGAGTAGTACACGTGAGGGGGTATAGAGTCCCAAGCGACCGAAGTGATATTTTGGGTCTGGCGGCTGGAACCGACAGCGTAACTGATGTGGCAAAATGATGGATGATGCATCTGCCAATAACATCGATGATAGATCAGACATGAGGGGTGGTGGAAAAAAATAAGACTAAAAACTATACAAATGTGTATAAAGTAAATCCTAAGGTAGGATGGCTACGCTCTGGCATAATTTTTTTTTAAGTACAACTCGTTGATGGGCTATT
>JASDQU010506736.1:18822-41506 GCA_032191745.1 Picea mariana
CATAATGATTCAAATTTCCCATGGCCGAGGGTATCGTGGGCAATATCATAGGCTAACATGAGATCTCATTCTCTAAATGATAGAAGGTTGACATGGTGGTCCAAGGTGGCTTTAGACCATTTTTTGGATACCTCATTGTTCTGTAATTAAGATCAACGATCTTCATCTAGTGGCTCTAAGGTTAGTAGGCGCTGCTCTATTGGATCTGTGTCGGGTAATAGCTTAATAGAAGTGCGTAACGTGGGGATTTCACACTTGATAGGGAGGGTGGATTTGATCCCATGGAGGAGGTGGAATGGTGTAAAACCGGTGGCAGTTTTGACTGTCGTGCGATAAGCCCATAATGCGGAAAACAACATATGATGCCAGTTGGTATTATATTTGTTGACGATATGCTGTAGCAGGGTTTTGAAGACTTTATTTACAACCTCGACCTGTCCATTGGAATGAGGGTAGTATTGGGAGAAAAACTCATAGGAGAATCCTAACTTTGAGGAGACTTCGACAAAGATCTCATTCTCAAATTGTTTACCATGATCAGACACTAACTGTAGTGGGTCTTCAAATCGGGTAATGACATGGTTGAAGAAAAAATGTGCTGCTGTGTCAGCGGTGTTCTTGAAAGTGGGCATGGATTCAGCCCATTTGGTAAAGTAATCTATTTCCATGACAATGTACTTGTGTCCATTACTGGATGGAGGATGGCAAGTCATGAATTCTATGCCCCATTTACAAAACAGGGTGCGGTGATGATTGGATGTAGAAGAGCTGGTGGCGCTCATGCTTTTTTTGCATAAAGATGGAATTTCTCGCATCAACGTGGATGCAGTCATGAAACAAAGTGAGTCAAAAGTACCCTGCTCGAATGATTTTTTAGGCGGTGGACATACCTGAGAGGTGACCACTACAAGCGCCACTGTGACAATCGTTCAAGACTCTATCAGCTTTGTCGATGGTAAGACATCGACGAAGGATGGTGTCGACCCCACATCGATAGAGAATGTCTCTGATGAGGAGGTATTGAGGGGACTAATGGAAAATGTGTCGACGATCATATCAAGAGAGATGAGACCCAAACTTTTGTGTCTGAAGGTTGACGTACTAGGGGTCATCGGAGGGGATGAAGAAGAGGTGTTCGTCGGGGAAATCCGTATTGACGAGGGAAGCTTGAGCGTCTGAGGGAAAAGATGTAATGAGTTTGGCAAGGACAAACACTTTTTTAATTTTGGGAGTTGAGAACTCTAAGTCGTATTCCTGAAGGATAACGATCCGTCGAGAAAATTTTCCATTAATTTATCGTCGACCAAGTAAGTACTGTATGGGGTTGGAATCTGCTACGACCTTGGTGGTTCAAAGAAGGATGTAATTTCACAGTTTTTGGAATATGAGGACAACTGCTAATGCCAACTTCTCATCATGATTATAATTCAAGGGTGTCCCTGAAAGGTTTTTACTAATGTGGTAAATGACATGCTATTTCCCATCATCCCCTAATTGGATGAGGACTTATGCTACTGAGACAACTGAGGCTGACAAGTAGAGGATGTAATCGTGATCATAGTCTAGGGGACTAATCAAAGCGTCATTGGATAAGGCATCTTTTAAATCATCAAAAGTTGTTTTAGCATGTTCGCCGCATTGAAATGGGATCTCATGACGCAGGAGGTGGAGGAAACCATGCATGCGAGTGGCGTAGTATGGGACAAAGCAACGTAAAAAGTTGTCTTTGCCTTGTAGGATCTGTATTTGGTGTAAATTCCTAGGTGGTGGAATTTTTGTGATAGCTTGGACCTTGATGGGGTCTACTATGATGCCTTGTTGGGAAACAATGAACCCAAGGAGGCATCTAACTGTGATGCAAAAAACACACTTGAGGGGGATCAAGTGGATATTGTATTGGAGACATCGTTGAAAAATGATGAATATGTCATCTAAATGTTGAGTTCACTTTTTGGAACGAGTAGTGAGGTCATCCAAATAAGCGAGGATGATGAGGGCAAGATCATGGAAAACATAGGGCATGCCCATTGAAACGTAGCACCTGCATTCTTGAGTCGAAAATGAATGACATGATAGGAAAGGTACCCCACGGGGTAGTAAAAGAATTTTTCTACTGATCTGTTGGGTCGATTTGGATTTGATTGTAGCTGAAGAACCCATCCATAAATCACAGTGCCTCGTGTATGATATAGTCATCGATAATTTGGTCGATGAAGGGGGTTGGGAAGTTGTCTTTGGGACAAGCATGATTGAGATCACAAAACTTAGTGCAGACGCAAATAGTTCCATGTTTCTTGTTAACGTGGACGGGGTTGGAGACCCAGGAAGTATACACAATGCGGTAAATGAACCCATTAATGCGTAACTTGTCAATTTTGTCTTTAATAGCCGCAGTTTTGGATGGGTGAAAAGGGCGTTTCTTTTGACGAACTAGGGAAACATCAGGCCATGTTTTGATTCTATGTTCGATGATAG
Organism: Picea mariana; assembly: GCA_032191745.1. Classification (NCBI taxonomy): domain Eukaryota; kingdom Viridiplantae; phylum Streptophyta; class Pinopsida; order Pinales; family Pinaceae; genus Picea; species Picea mariana. The sequence goes on from JASDQU010506736.1 coordinate 21,298, forward strand.
AAGGATCGAGGCCAGGAATCTTCGCATATGACCCGAAACAAATATCTCGGTATTCCTGAAAGAGATATTTTTAAGCTGTGATTTATTCAGGGGAGCATGCGACGCCAATAGTGATTTCTTCTATGATTCCCAGTTTAATGGATATGTCAATTTTGATGGTGGGGGAGATGTTGACCATGTTTCCTTCTTTAAAAGCATATGGGGCAGGGATAGGGTTATTGAACCAATCTATATTCCCCGAGGGAATAAAATCCTTGGTTTCGATTGCACATATGGAGGCTTGGCTAAGAGGGTGAAAGGCCTCTTGTGAAAGGAAAAGTGCTCGATGATGGAGTGCATTCCATGGGAAATCGGGGGTAGTGAGTTCTTCCAAGATATCTTCGTCGTAGTGAAAAATATGAGAATATAGGGGATCCTAGGAGGTGACAGGAGCAACTGTCAAAGTGTGATTGTCCTCAAGTGGAGAGAACGTGGAAAGGATATTGTGGATAGGGTGAGAGGGACCGATAGACATAAAATGAATGTCCTGATACTGTGGAGGGTACCTTTTTCGCTCAGGGACTGACAACAAAATGTATCGAATATCAATAATGTGGGCCTTATTAGAGAGTGGATTAGAGGGCTCGGGCCGAGACGTTTGTCATACTACAGCTGATTTCTGGTGAAACTGAGGTAGAGTTGGGAAATGATGAGCATAGTGGTCATATTCTAAGCATATGGCACAAGCGAATTTGGTTTGCAACCCTTTATTGCTTGTGGTGGAGGATTCCACAGTAGCAGTGGATATACTTGGTGGAGTAGTGAGAAATGGGGTTTCTCTAGGGAGTTGAATTAGATTGTGTAACTCGAAAAGGGTAGGACATCTATTAGTGGGATGTACTTCTCTTTCACATAGTGCACAAGGAGGTTGAACTCAAGGAGGAAGTAGATTTGTGGGCTCTTTCTTCTTTCGTCTTCCCCCAGCAGTGGCAGTGCTGGCAACAGTTGGTGGTGAGGGTGGTGTGGCAGGATCCTATACTGGAATTTGGATCGCTATTCCCTTTATCTGAGGGAGAGATGGTTGAGGAACCATCATGCGTGGATGAAGATACCATACAGGAATGGAAATCACCATGTCTAGAAGGGTAAGGGTCATAACTACCTGGAATTCTTGGACTCCAGGTTCTCAAGGAATTCTTGAGGTAATAGTTCTTCAACTAGTGGAACTTCAATGTGAGAATGGGCCTCGATGGGAGGAGTAGTATCTCCGATATTTGTTCCATTAGAAGATACTACACACACTTGTGTTGAAGGGTGTAGGATAGGTGGTGCTCCATTATATGCCCCCAGCAAGTATGGGTCCTTGAAAATTCCAGGATCCATGTCGATGACCGAATAAGCATATGGGAAGAATGTTATCGATGTTAGGGGAATGATTAGGCTCATAATGCGTAGTTTGATCGATGGTGACAATTTTCCCATTGTGGGGGAACATCATAGTTTGAAACACAGAATAGGATATCGCCTTCATAGCATACATGTAGCTATGTATGAACAAGATATTGTAATCAAGCGGGGCATCAATAACTCAATGTCAATGAGGATAGTTCTTCCCCCAATTTCTACAGGGACATTTTGGAAGAGACCTTCAGGGGATGATGGTCGACTGTCATAATCTCTAAGGGTGATGGTGGATGGTACTAGCTCTGGTGAGCCAATTTTCTTCCATACAACTTTGGAAATGATGCATGTGGATGCACCTTCATCGATGATTCACCGATGAACTATGATGTTCTGGATCTTAACTGGTATCTAGAAAGCTACCAGGGAAGGAAGGCATGGTTCTCCGCTATCTAGATCAATGGTGATGAGTCTAGTACCAGCTAGATCAACTACCCCCAAAGTGAAAAACAAGGATTTTCACTAAGTTGGACAGGTTTCGAGGACCTCCAATATGGAAATGGCTATAAGAGACTGTGCTAAGTCATTGACTAGACTGTAGTTGTGTGATTCCCTAGCATGAGCGTTATGTATGTTCAGTGTTAATGACATACGAGGTATACGAGGGTTTGGTTCAGTGTTAGGGCGTGGAATCATCAATGGTTGTCCGGTTGTACATGGAGCCACTTATGAGTTGGTGTAGATTCAGAAGGCATGTCTTATTGATGACCGTGTGTTTGCAAAAGAATTTCTTCTTCACTGGTGAGGAGGGTATTGCGATCGACCGGATTTCCAAGTTGAATGGGACCTGGGTTTTGATACTACCCTATTTATGGTAGGGTAGGGTGTACCTCTTGTTAGGTATTCATCACACCTTGGTGTGGAATAGGGTTTTTCAACACAACCAGAGGTGGTTTTTTCAAGTATTGTTGTGGGGCCTGTTGAGGGGCAGGCGACATTGGAGGACTTTCTGCATTCATGGATTCTTTCATCCATTTGAAGTCATAAATTTTGGGACAATGGTGAGCATAATGTCCATACTCACCACAGAGAGTGCAAGGGAAGTTCATCCTGAGATTGTTGTTTGTCTTCCCTTGTTGTTTGTTGTTGTTTTCACCTTGGGGGTTTTGGTTTCCTTGATTCTGGTTGCCCCCAGTGGGATGGGTTTGTTGGGGGTTATTTCCTTCGGGTCCTGGGTTATTATTATTTCATATTTTCCCTTTCTTTTTGGCATTATTCAACCGATGGGCCAGATTTTTCATATTAACTTGTTCAAAATCCTGAAGTTTTTGAATGGGAAAGGGATGAACAAAATTATCGTCGGCATGTGGGTGTCCTTGTAGAAGAGAAATTGGCTGTGGGGGACCAAGAAATGGAAAATATGGATTGGTTTGGGGAGTCGATCCATATGGCATATAGGAAGTTGAACCTCCATAACTATTATGGTCACATGTAGGAGTTGGGGGTGGACCTGCACTTGACTAAGAGACTAGATGCATCTGGGGTACTGGTGTGGGTCCCCCCAATGGCTGAGGGAGAACAATAGGATATGACTATTGGTGAGTTGGGGTAGGGTAAGAAGATGGACCTCCATAAGGTTGTGGATACTGAGGTGCACCATAAATAGGTGACAGTTTTCTGTAAGGGGTGTGGTGTGTCATGGAACCAATCAACCCATCTGCAGCATTGGAAAACCCAGGTTTGTCTTGGCCAAATGGTATGGGTATGGGTGCATCAGGTAACACTATGTATAATTAAACTAATTAAGCATAGATGAGGTCAAAATATTGGGCCCTGTTGATGGCCTTCTCTTCCAAATAAGGAAAAGTGGATGTGAAATCCTTGGCGGTAACATACACGAGTGATTTGAGAAACCAATCAAGACATTGTTCTTTGGTGGTTTCTGCTTTACACAAATTATGGTGCTGACGCCATTCATGGATGTGATAAGCTATATGGATAACAATGGTTTTTTTTAACTCAAAGATAATTTCTAATCCAGTATCATGACGAACTGGTAGTTGTAAAAAGGACAAAAAGGCCTTGGCCAATGATTCAAAGGTCACATGGGACCCTGATTTTTCGTCCACATACTATTTGGCTAAGGAACCAGTGAGAGTGCATTGAAAAAACATTAGGCATATGGAGTCATCCATGATGATTTTTGAAGAGCACCATAGGTGAAATTTTATAACATGGTTGGTGGGATCTTCCCCTAGCTTTCCTTCAAACTTTGGAATATCTGAAAGTAGTTTGGTAGGCATATTGGGCCAAGTGGGATCATGCAAAATGAGATCATTTGTGAGTTTGGTTAAATCAAGAATGTTGAGTGATGCCAAGTATGGCATAGGGATATTTGGTGTTGGATTAGTTCCATCCATCGTGTGAGTAGGTAGTGGACCTGTCCCTTGAGAGATATTTGGTGGGGTTGTACTTCTCCCTTGAGAAGAAGTTTGACCCCCGCCTCCTTGTGAAGGAGAACTAGTGGATGGATGGCCTTGGGAATTGCACCCAAGCAAAGTTGATCCAAAAATAGTACCACACACAGGGGTGTAAGATGATTGAGTCGGTGAGTTGGCAAGACTAGGGACTCCTCTTAGAATAGGAGGAAGATTCTGCAAGTGTCTAGAACGATGGGGATTTTGTGGGTCCCCTATGATTTATGACTAGCAAAGTGAATGTGTGAAAATGGTGACAATAGAGAAATAAATGAACAAGAGATTTGTATGTTTTGTACCTTCACAAGATAGTGTAATTCACAATTTCATGTAATCAAATGAGAATCATACATAAATCAACTGTAAAATAAACAAGCATGTGGATAGGTGGATTTTTTCCACGTGGGGGAACAATAAAAATAAATGCTCATGTCCTAAAAGACATATCATCCTTCCTCTCAAATAACATTGGGCCTTCCAAAAGCACTCAAGAGTGGGGTCTAAAGCCACCGGAAGAGGAGCTAGTGAAGGTTGAAATAATTAGTTATAATGAGGGGTAGAGGGTGCATATCCTTAAAGAGCTGGTGATATTTCCCAATAGCCACACAAAATCTTATCAAGGTGTGATTGCAGCCCACAATCACCACCTAGGTAGATGTCCTATGTTTGGTCACTTGGTACCTCGGTCAAAGTGCGACATTTAGATTTTCGGCCTCAAAAATGGTTCATGGGATGGATGCCCTTCCAAGAGTTGGGTGACTCAAGGAGGGATGCACAAAACAACCAGACCTTGACCTTCGACCCTTCATGGGTATCTCCTAGATTTATGGTGTAGGAACACTTGACTTGGAAGATTTAAAAATTCCCTATTTCTCAACTTTTAATGTTTGAAAATGTGAGAACCAGATAATAGGGGGTTATTTAGATGCCTACCCGCAAGATCCTACCTAGACTAACAAAATTCATTTGGCACTTCCTTTGGAAGAAAAATTAGTTGGTTTTTAGAAAAAAATTAGATGTGGTGGGATGAAATATTGGGGGTGTGAACCAATCTCGTTTGAATTAAATGGGTGTGGATAATTTCCAAAGAAGTAGTGGGACGTTTCGGAATTCCTTTGGAGAAAAGCTTCTTCAACCTCCACTATTCAAAATGAAAATTATGTGTGTGAGGAGTGACTTTATGTGCAAGAAAGTGAAAAAATGTGTCAATATTTTAATAAGTTAAGTGTAAGATTGCAACATGTGGACTTCTTGTGGTCCTTAAAAATCTTCTTTACCTATCTTACTACGTGTCATTGGTACAACCTTGAGGAATATTTAAATCCCTAAAGAACTAGAAATGTGGACATATGGGTGCTTTACAAATCCTTTAAACTCCCTAGATGTTTTTTACACTAAGAAAGCTTTGAAACTATCCTAGATTGCAAGCCTGTGAGTATGTATGGGCCCATTAATTTGATCTGTAAACTTTCCTAGATTGTGATGCAAACTAAGAAAGCAATTTTAAGAAACTATCCTAAGTTTGCAACATGTGGGCATGCATGGGCCCTTAAAAAACTTTAAGATGATTTCAAAAAACTAAGAGGAACCCTAGGGGAGATTTTTCCTCTCCTAAAGATTTAAGGTAGATGAAATGTCTTCTTAACCACCTTTATGATTCTCAAGATCACACTAGGGTGTGAGAGAAGAGAATACTTGAGGGTAAAAGTTAACTTCTAGTCCCAATGTAAGTGACTTATGTATGATAGCAATAACCTCAACTTAAAATTTCACAAGCCAAATAAGCCATCCATGTGGCAACAAAGAAAAATAGAAGAATATTGGTTCTTTTTACCCCCTAAGTGCCTATGTTATCTAACCTTTCATATGGTAAAGGACTCTAAGTGGAGTGTACTTATCTTACAAAGTGCATGAAAGTAAAAATATGAAGCCTAGAGGCCTTCAAATCATCATAAAAACACTTACAATTTTGAAAAATTGGAGATATGTGCGGGTCACAATTCTGACAAGAGCATAGTAGGTGCACAGTGTGTAGAATGTGCAGTGTAAAGAGACATGTTTTGTGCACATCACACATAGTGCTCTTCTATGGGTAGGAAAATCAATGCATTTCCTGTCACATGTCGGGGGAGAAATTTCCACATGAAATACTCCTTCCCCATCTCTAAATTTTGACTTTGGCAGGTTGGTCTAGGTTGGTTTTGGTACCTACAAGACAAACTAATCAAAATGAAGTGCTCTCTAATCTCAAATAGGGAGGAATTCGATACCGATCCCCAATATCATCGCCAATATGTTGTGTTGGTCTCATCACTTGGGTGAGAAAAACAAAAACGCCTGCATTCCTAGATGAGCCTACTAGACAAGACATAAGTTTGTGAGTGAGTTAAAAAAGACGAACACATGTAATAAACAAAGAAATAAACTAAAACAACTAATAAATAAAAGTTAGAAAGAATGAGAAACTTAGAACTATGAAAATCAAACAATGACCAACATAATGTTACCAATGGATCATTAGATTAGTAGGAAAAACATCGTAGAGAAAAATAGGGACTTGTGAGTCCCCTCTTCCTCCTTGGGAGGGCTCTTGAGTTCCCTAATGGAGAGATCTTCATACAATGGATGAAATGGAAAATGGTGAATGAAATCAATGCATATTCCCTCAAGAGGTGAGTGTAATGGCCTATTGCAATGGTGTTTGAAGGCTCCAAGGAGAAAATAGGATTCTCAAGGGAGAATTCTTGCAGCATAATAGTACAATGAAGATCTTGGTTTCTTAGTGCACCTATGACTCTTATTTATGGAATTTCTTCAAGGCAAAATGTAATTGGTTCATAGTGTGAACCAAGGGCCTTTTAGGGAACCCTCTAGTCCTTGACCAACCTCCCATTTGGATTTTTCTCAGATATGAGGGTCAAATCGCATTGGGAGCTAGTCCATAAATGGTTGAGGAGCCGAAAAGATCCATAAATGCGTCTTTCATAGAAGTGCATAGATTTTCTCATACACAGTCGCGCACTTGGTGCATTGAGGGTTGTGTTGGCCCTCACACATTGTGCATGGTGCGCACACTTCCTTTGGTGAATCTGTTCATGTCAATTTTTGACCTAATTGTATAGTCTTTTGCCTTTTGAATGCATTTTAGTGTTGTAGGTGGAATAATTGTTGTTGGCATTGCTGTTTTTTTTTAACCATTTTCGTGCAATGTTGCAGACGATATTTTAGTGATAACAATCGTAACAAGACACAGATCTCAGGGAAATCCATAGAGAGTACCTTCCCCTTTGTACTTGAATTATTTCCATACCAGAGAAAAGAGAGCATATCAACCTCACCTTCTAGCTAGGTTTTCTCTCGTAAGGTTTTCCTGGTGAAAAGTTTTGTGTTGTTTTATGGATGAAGTGTGATTGTACTTTATTTTTCTCTATTTTCCACATTTTATATATTTCATGCATAAGTAGAAAATAAGTAACTAAATATTTTTGAATCTAAAGGAATTTAACCTTTAAAGTGTAGATTTCAGTTTTATTTTATCATATCAATTGCGATGAACTGTTCCAGTGGAATATCCATGGAATTTTATAGATCATTTATTGATAAATAAGTATTTCTTTATATATGGTATTTTTCGGAACATATGCTTAAGTTACCTCAATGGGTTTGTACTATTTATTTTATATAGGTGGTTACAAATGTCTAAAAAAAATGCAAGTTATAGTTCAAGAAAAGTATGGATGGATAAAAACACAAAATCCTACAACTCAAAGCCATTTAGAAACTTATGAGGAAACTAATAATACTCAAATGGAATAGCAATTGCATGAAAATTTTGGAAGTTTTCAGATTATGATCTAGATGAGTAATCAAATAAGTTTTTTTTGAAACCAATTTATATTCAAATGGTTTTGGGTTACCTATCTCAAAGTGCATGAATCTCAAGGATGTAATGAATAGAGAAGTAAAATAAAAATATGATAGTCTCAATCAATTGTTAGAGCGGGGATTTTTGGGAGTTGAGCACGGAATGGACCAAAGGAAGCAATGTGCGCTAGAAAAGAAGGAAGATAAATCATGACAAAGGAAAAAGGAAGCAACGTGCCAAGAAAGAAGGAAGTCAAATCAAGGATGAAGACCAACCACGTGGAATGAAGTTGGAATGTGGGAATGTGGAGTCCACTTAGGGTTAGGGTTTTGGAGTCATAATGTAAAGGTTTTAACAAATTTTGTAGTATAAATAAGATGTATGAGGTAGAATTAAGGATCATCTTTATATTTGTATCTTTGAGAGAGACTTTTGTGTCCATTTTGAGAGAGAGAGTATCATAAAAAAATTTAGAGTCTGTATTTTGATGAGAGTTGCGGAGCTTGGATGGAGTTGATGTAACTCAGATTCAGGTCGCAAGTTGTGGAGGTTGGTGTGACACTGGTAAACCTCACAAATATTCACATATCCCATGATGTAATGCATGCAATGCTATTTTTGATGAAAAATAAGAAATAAGAAGAAGATATTTGTGGACGCTTCCCCACGGGGGTGAACCATGATAAAGACGTATGTTGCAATACGTTTGAATGCTTTCATTAGTTCTGCAATTATGAATGAATGGTTAGATGAATACGTGTGTTAGGTTTTAATTACAATGCGCACTAGAATATGTATGCAGAATGAATATTATGAATGAATGAAAAAGTATATCTGATGAATGGTGTGATAGAATGCATGTTAAAGTAGAACAATAGTAATAAGAACATCCCCAAAACCTTCCATGACTGCAAACATCTGCATCTTGCAGTCACCCATAAACCATCTCAGGTGAGACTCTGTTGTGCACTATCTGTGCGGTGTATCCTTCTTGTTTACTAGAAGGGTTGATGGTGAAAAGGGTTTTTTTGGAGAACTAAGGTAGAACCCAGGTCAACCCATACATCCAAAAAATGGTTCTGTTGCTGGCTGGAACTCAGAAGGATAGCCTGGAATGTGTTTGGTGAAGATGATGCAATGGTAGAAAGGGATGTTCAGGCCATGGAATCCTACAAAGCAAGAGATTGAAATATGGTTGGAAACAAAGAAACTAGACTTCACACAGAAAGTTAATAAGGGTTCCAGGTACACACCGCGCCAGTACCTATAGAGGTATGTGTTTACTGATTTACATGAAGCATATTTCTGTTATTTTCTAGAATTATTACAAGAGTGGATATTGAGGTTGAAAGATACCCATCTGACTAATCATATCAGGCTAGTAGAGTGGAATGCTGAAAATAATGCATGACTGGAAAGGGTTAATAAAAAATTCACGCGCACAGTAGATTTCTGTTTAGAAAATATTACTACGGGGTTTATCAATGAGTTTTCATTAGATACATTGAAGTCATATACTGCTGCAAAGAAGTATTTATTCAAGGGATCCATAGGGAGGTACATTAGGTCTCTTTACACGTTAATCAAGATCTTATTACATGATTGTTATAGCAAGATTTTCCTCACCATATGCAATCTTGCACAGAAGGCCTTATTCCATTTCACTATGTAGACTTATCATCCCTGTTTGTAAAATCCAGAGCTAAAAATACATGTTTTTCCACATGTACACATCTTGCCTACTATACAACATGTGTATATGCAGGCTGCTCCACTACAACCCGTGTACATCGGGATTTGTGCTAGAAAATGAAAATTAATGTCGAGTTTCCATGTCACGACATGAGATATATGATCCTTGGCCTTCCATATCCTATAAATGTTCCAACTCGACCCTTCAGTTCCATTTGAAGGCTATAAATGGGCCATTTCCAAGCTATGTAAAGAGGGAGAAAGAATTCAACTTTGAGAGAAAAGTTACTATGGAGAAATTATTTACTTCATATTGAGTCTGCATCCCTTTGTCCTTTAAGTCTGAACACAGTGTTCATCCCCCATGCTCTTCCCTTATTGATCAAGAACCTCGTTGCTTCTCTATTATGAGTTTGGCTTTGGTGGAGGATTGAATTGGTGGAGGCCCAACTGGAAGGAAATTAGTTTCTCAGTTCCAAATTGTGCCGACACGAAAGTCTGTAATATTTTCACTTTTGTTGATCATTTATTAATAGAAATACTCCTTTCTCGTCCAACAAATATCTTGCAAATATTTGAGTTATTATCCATGGGCATATTTGTTATGTATATTAATGGATTATGCTACCTAATGTGATAACCTTTTATATTATCACCATATGCTTGCTTTGCTTGGTTGTTGAGAACTAGTTGTAGGTATATAGTTTTGGGTCAAAGTGCTCAACGGTGGACTTCATAGAATATCTAGACGAGGTAGGCCTCTTTCTTATCTCGCTTTCATATTCGTTTATATAGCATGTTTTTGGGATAGATTTGATTTTTGAAGTCATTTCCATCTATTGTGGTTTACCCTAGCCATGGAGAGATTGTCCTTGTAACAATGATAAAGGTGTGATGAACATGGAATCACACAACTAGATAACTCTTCGCGCATGGGGGAGTTGGGGGAAGAACTAAGGAAGATATGAGAAATGGAGAAGGATATGGAGAGTATATAGAAGAAGGAAGAAATTAACCGCATCATGATGGATGATGAAGAGATCAGGGAAATCATAAGGAACATAGGTGTGACACGCAGTGGACGACCCTAATAGTATAGGATGAATAAAAAGAAGAGGGTAGTAAGTGAGTGAGAGGGCTTGAAAAACGATGAGGAACAGGTAGAGGATCTTCGTGCCATGAGGAATATTGAGTATATCTTTTTCACCACATATGAGAGGAAAACTAGAGGTCATCGGTCTAGCGCAGAAGAGGGATCTCCATTTCATATCCAAATTAGTGTGGAACCCACAACCCCATGTGAGACTAAGACAACTGAAGAAGAAAAACCAGTTAACCGACAAGTGATTAGTGGTAGAAGATTTTTTACAGGACATGGGTCTAGTAGTAGAAGTGCAATTTTAACAAGAAGTAGTCAAGCATCTACACTGCGTAGAGGTGGTAGTTCAAGAAATTTCACAATGGAAGGACAATATCCAACTATTAGGTTACCACATTTCTGAGGGGACGGGTGAGATGATCCAGAATTGTTTTTTTATATATGTGAGAAGGTATAGGCAGCAAAGCAGATAACAGATGAGGATACAAAGGTTGCGCAGTTGGAAATCACATTCAGATACTATGCATTATACTGATACATGGGTCTCACAAAAAATAATCCAACAGGAATGCCTACAACTGTATTAGAGGTGAAGAGACAATTAATCAATGAATTTCAGAAACCAAGCTCAAAAGATCAGTTTATGAATGAAATGATAGAGATTAAGCAGAAACCAGGAGAATAAGTTTGGGAAGTGGATGAAAAGTTCAAGAGGATAAAAGTTAAGTTAAAGTACGCTATTATTGGTACACAACATAAACATTTGTTTGTTAATTCTTTGTTTCCACACTTGAATTATCCTTTAAGAAAACCTAAATTCCAGATCCAAGATGAGACTCTATAAGCAGCATTGCAACTAGAGGAAAACCAATACAAGCATACATATCTAGTTTTGGAAGATCTAAAGCAAGATCTAAAAAAATTAACATTCCAATTGAATCAGAACAAAGGAAAGGAGAAAATAGAAGATTTCTAGTGTACAATGTGCAAGCATAAGGCCATCACAAGAATGAGTGTCCATTATTTTCATAGTATATTGGAGTGGGTATGACAAACCCTTTAGATTCGGGAGGACCATGGTGTGAGATTTAAAAAGCACATGGGCATGATCCCTATCACTGCCCCCTGATGCAGAAGTATCAGATAGTACCAAAGAGAAAATTTTGTATTTTTTGCAAGTCTGTTGGACATTAAGACAAGGATTGTATAACATTAGAGATGATGAAAGAAAGGATTGTAGATATATACATGGTATAGGATTAACATGTAGCAGGAAAATATGCATAATAGTTGCAGTACAAAAATGGGCAATAGACACAGTATAACAATGCACAACAATCAAAATATAACAATGTGCAACAACCATAGTATAATCCCATGAAGCAATTTCAAGCACAACCATAGTAAAATAATTTGCAACAATTTGGAGGACCACCACAACAATGCGAAGTACCACCACAGTACAATAACGTGCAACCACGGTATAATCATGGACCCTAGTATAATACATCGTGCAAAGATAGTCAAGGTAACAAAGGAGGATTCATAGAAGGAGGTCGTGGAGGAAGAGGCTTTGGAGGAGGTCGAGGACCATTTTTTTGTCATAACTATCAGAAACCATGGCACTATGAAAGAGAATTCCCACAACTGCTTGCAACATATATGTATTATCGTGCAGTAGACCAAGAAACATAAGATTGTCTAACACTTTTGATAAATATACAAGACAAGAGGAACCAGAAAAATCATAAAGTTCAATGGATGAGGGTGGAAAATAGAGAAGAGGATGGGAAGAAGCTAAACATAGTTACTAGAGGAGGAGCTAAGATAGGAGAATATGAATCCAAGAAGGATTAGGACCAGTACCATTGGGTCAGGAAGAATACAGTGCCTAAACAAAAGTTTGATGCGTGCAAAAAGAAAGAGATATTCAAATAGGTTAGGTAGAAGATCCAGAAATAAAATATTGTGTCTACTTCAAGGATTAAACCAGAATATGAGATATCGGTGTATGGAATGCCTTCACTATTTGATCAGACAAATCAAGAGAAGTATTCAAACCAAGTAAGTAACTTAAGAAAATTTTTGGGGTCATGTGTAAAATTGTTAAATGATAAAAATTCCTTATAAGTACTACAAAATTTGTTAAAAAAATGTAATTCTTGGGAAGAATGGGTAAAAAGAATAAATCAGGTTTGGAAGAAGAGAATAACAAATCAAGAATTTAGGTTGAATGCCAACATAGGACATTTTAACGTGGGGTATATCATACTAGACTTAGGGTCTAAAGTCAATGTTCTGCCAAAGAAGACTTGGGAATTTATGGGAGAACCTAAACTGGGGTATTCACCTATTCAGTTGAAGTTGGAAAATCAGCACAGAGTGGTGCCAATTGGTAGGTTGAAGGGGATTCTAGTAGATTTATATGGTGTGCACACCATGGAAGACTTTGAAGTTATTGACATAGTAGATAATAATTCGCCATATCCATCTTTGTTAGGCATGGATTGGGATTTTGATAACCCGACTGTTATTAAATTAAAGACAAGAAAGATGATCTTTGAATCAAGGGAATACATATTTGTTGTCCCATTGGATCCATTAGAAGAAGGTATGTGAAACCTGCAATAGAGAATATTCTTACAAAATATGTAAATCAATTATAGAGAAAAACCATGTGCGAAGAATATTATATCAACCCAACTACAGATGGCATGCTCAGCAGGAGGAGTATTATTTATTATGCTTAAGACTCTGACATAAGACTGAAAAACTGGAAGCAACGACTACATGAATTATCTACTAGGAGATGCGCCAGAATGTCACGTGCGTTGAGATGGGCTGGTAAAGAAGTAGGAGAACCTGCTACTTTTTATGGATTGAATGATTTAGAATAATTTTTAATGAATTTTTAGGTAGAGGTTATGGAAAATCAGAGACTACCAGCATTAGATATTGCTTTAAAAGTGACACTTGCAAGATGGTGGGGTATAGATAAGGCAAACATCAATAATTGGTTTCAATGAAAAAGGTTACTGTTCATTAGATTTGGTGCAGAGTGGGAGCATATATATGAGGTGAAATATGAGGGACTTTGACAACCTAAAGAACATATAGATAAGTGCATGGATCAATGGAGATTAGTACCACCAAAATAATGGCCACACCATTTTATTGAAACACTAAAAGGCATTCCAAAGAACCGGTACACACAATAGGAACAACACAGAGAAACTATTGTTGGCAATTTGGTTCTCATTGATGCCAACCTTGATAAATAGGTGAAGTATCATTGATTGATTGGTTTTAGAAGCATTGTCAATATTGGACATATTTTTATGAAGGTGACTTGAATGTCAAGAATTGTCAATATTGGACATAATTTTATGAAGTTTGGACATAAGGTTATGAAGGTGACTTGAATGTCAAGCATTATCAATATTGGACATAATGTTATGAAGGTGACTTGAATGTCAAGTATTGTCAATATTGGAGATAATGTTATGAAGGTGACTTGAATATCAATAGAAATATAATATTGACTCATATATTGTATGAGATTGATACACTCATCCTATATTGTATAAGGTTGAGATTGTGTCATTAACATCCATGCACAAAAGAAAAAATTGTGAAGAAATTGTCCAGATAAAAAGGGTAAATGGATAATTGAATATGGATCCATACAAATCACAAATAAAGAAGTTAATAAGACATGGTTCATTAAAAGTGATTAAAAAAATATCAATTGAAGAAGAGTCTAGAGATGAGACAAAATGTCAATGGTGGATGTTTGGTGAGGAAGCATTAACACCATCGAGTCACAAGTCGATTCGATTTAAACAACAATAAGGTTGAATATCTGAAAGTTGATCGACTGCAAGATGATTCGAAGACAATTCTACCAACTACAAGCCTGCAGATTGACAGAAGTTGGAGAAGACAAGTCAATCGATTTCAAGATGAGTCGAAGACAAGTCAACCAACTAAATGTCTAAGTCGAAGGAAAATTGAGTCGGAAAATACAAATCAGCCAAAGCAAGTCAATATAACCAAAGTCAAATTTCTCAAGTCATTTTTCTTCCAAGTCGAGTCAGCCCAAGAAAGAAGTAACCTAATGGTCAAATTCAAAGAAAACTTAAATACAAGTCGGGTTGAGGCTGAAGCAATATGGGTCGACTAGAGTTGAAATACTCAAGTCGAAATTTATCCTAGTTGTGTCGACCAATAAGATGTTTGTCGATCAAATGAGGAAGAAAATACGAAAAGGGTGAGACCAAGTCAAATATTTAGTGACTAATAGATGAGAGGGAGTTGATTTTAATATAAACATCAAGTAAAACGTTTATAGGTTAGTTTAAATAATCACAAACAAAGAAGATATTTAGAGGTCGATTTAGACATTCACGAAAAGGTAACATGTATTGAAGTCGATTTGGCATCTGACGATGAAAGGAAAATATGTGTAAGTGGCCTTCAAAGAACCTCCTGTACCAGACACCTTGCACACTTTATGGGGAAATTTCTTGTGTATCGTCTAATAGGGAATGTTCTGCAAAAAATCCATGTCGTAGAATTTTTAAATTCATTTCCATCACTCCAGAAGCTTCATATGAAAATCGTTGTCTAAATTGGTGTACGAAAATAAATTAATAAAAGTTACCATTTGTGTTAATTAAATGAAGGGGTGAAATCTTTTATTCAAAAAGAACAGATTGTTTCAAAGTGGCACCCTTTGGAGGACTATATAAGTAAAGGAATATGAAGGGAAGAAGGTGTCGTGGTGGATATATATATATATATATATATAATGGATTGAATGAAAGCTCATTATATTAGGTTGGTGCCTATTTACAACCTGAGTCTTGCCATGAGGATTGGATTCCTCACATCTCAGTTGGATCTGAGATCAACATGTCAGATATTTGTATGAGGGTTGGATTCTTCATTTCTCAGTTGGGTCTAAGAACTACAATTTGAGTCTTGTATTAGAGAGTTGGATCTATTATATTCAGTTGAAGTTGAATATATTAAAGGATTGATTTTATTTATATTCATTCAAGTTAAATAAATAAAAGAATGATATTTTATCTACTTCATACAATTTGCATTATACATGTTTATGAATAATTAATTGAACTACATATATCTTATTCAATTAATTTAGTTAATCTATGAAAGTGTGAAATGCAAAAGTTCCAAACATTGATTCACCCCACCCCCCCACCTCTTAGTATCAGTGTGTGTTTCAACAATTGGTATCAGAGTAGGTGCCTTCAACATAGTTTAAACACTGGAAGGTATATTATGAAGAAATGGGTGGACAAATGGCTCTCTCCACAATTGAAGATCCCTTATTTGATGGAACATACTACTCTTCATGGAGGGAAATAATGAAATGGTATCTGAAGTCAAGATGATATGGTGTTTGGGACTCAGTATTATCTAAACCTTGGTACTCAACTACCTCAAAGAACAAATCCAAAAATACAAAAGAAGCAAAGAAAAATAATTCAATGGCATTAAAATAAATCCATAATGGAATGTCAGACCAAATCAAAGAAAATATGGGACATTGCACCTCTGCTGAAGTATTATGGATCCAACTAGAGAGTTCTTATCATAGTAAAGTACAAAAAACAAAAAAACAAGACAATACCATCAAGGAATTGATGCAATCCACATTCATCAATAAAGAAGACAACCCAAACACGGAATTGATACAATCCCTAGTCATCAATAAAGAAGACAAATCAAATAAGAAATTGATGAAATCCCTAGTCATCAATGAAGAAGACAACTCCATCAAGGAATTGATGCATACCTCAGTAATCCCTAAAGAAAAAATATTGAATCTTAAGAATGATGTTATAGCTGCATTAGAAGAGATTCGTATGGAACTAGGAAATGGTATATATATTGAAGTTCATGTCGAGGCTCTTGAAAATATCAACTACACAACTATGTGCACTCTAGAAGAGTTGGAGAAAATTCAAAAGAAATATATGGTGCCACTAAAAGATTTATATCAATATAACAACCATGAAGAGAAAGAACAAAAGATTCAGCTAGAAGACAAAATTAGAAGATATCAATATATTAAAGAATGAATTTGTTGATCTAACAAAAGAAATGAACAAGTTGAAGGAATATGACAAACTCAATAAATGCATAGAAGAATTAGAAGAAACAAAAGAAATGGTCAAGAGTCTAAAGACTCAACTTGAAGAAGCTAAGGAAAGTGAAGAAACCCTGAAGAGTCAGTTGACTAAAAAGGAAGAATCATGACACATGTTGGAATTGAAAGTCATCAACCTCAAAATGATTCAGCTAGAAAACAAGAAATAAATCAAAAGATTGAAGATTGGAGTTGTTGATCTAACAAAATAAATAGAATAGTTGAAGATATATGACAAAAACAATAAATGCATATAAGTCTTGCATGAGACAAAAGAAATAGTCATCATTCTAAAGACTCAACTTGAAGAAGCTAAGGAAATAGAATAAGACTTGAAGATTCAGTTCACTAAAAAGGAAGAAACATGTCACATGTTGGAATTGGAAGTTATAAACCTCAAAAAGAAGAATGAAAAGACAAAAACAACTACCAAATTCCATAACAGCTCAGCCATTCTAGATAAGATTTGGAACATTCAAAGACCAACCTATGAAAAAAATGGTCTTGTTTATAATAAAAAAGAAGAAGGTGGCAAGTGGAACACCATCCACAAACATGAGAAAGGATTATCCTCCTCGAAAGGAAAAAGTGCAATCACAAACCAAATAAAAACCATGAACTTTGTTAAAGGAGGAAGCTATAAAAGTAAAAAACAAGAAACATATCAAAAGCCAAACTTCTCATGTCACACCAACCTCAAGTATGGAAACACCTTTAATGGTTATTTCTTTTCTTGTAAAGACTTTGGTCACAAAGCATTGGAATGCAAGAGTCCTAAAAAGAAAAATCCAGGAAGGTCCAATAACTTAATGAGATGTTGGAGATGCAATTATGTTGGGAACACAAAAAAAAAATTCCATACCTTGAGATGCTACAACTGTGATACGTTTGGGCACAAATCCCAAGACTACATGAAATCAAGAAGACAACCCATGAAAAATAATCCATACAACTCAGGAAGGAAATCTAATGAACTTTGGAAGAAAAGAAGAGAGGATAAATCTCAAAGGCCAAATGGAGAAAATAAAATTCCACCAAACATAGTGCCTTATGGAAAGATATGGAGAAGAAAATATGAAGAAGAAAGAAAGAAAGATGATGAATATATTGCACCTAAAAATGAAGAAATCGATAACAATAAACTGATGTATGAAACTCCTAATAAGGAATGTGAAATTAAGAGCTTTGCATATGAAGAGGAACAAGCTGAAGGAAGAAGAATTTATAAAGAAGAATATGAAGAATATTATGTTGCACAAAACAATGGTGATGATGATGAATTCTCGAAAGAAAATCAGTCTGTAGAATAGTGTGATGAATAAAACAAATAATATCTAAATAAAAAAGAAACAAAAGGAGTTCAAAATATATAAAGACAGAGTATGAACATGATGAATTCTCAAAAGAAAACCAATCTATAGAATAGTGTGGTGAATTAAACAAATAATATCTAAAGAAGAAAGCAACAAAAGGAGTTCAAAATATATAAAGATAGAGTATGAAAAAATAAAAGTTATTAATGATTTGAAAAAACAGTAAATATCTCTTGGAATCAAAGAACTAAAGAATATCAAGAAGAACTAGAAGAAATAGATCAAGAATATCAGTAAGTTTCACACCCTTGTTCGTTATGACAAAGGAGAATATAGTAAAACCCTATTTGAACACAAAAATACCAAGAGATTGAGATAACAACTAGCACATTCACAGGGGAAGAAAAGCAGTAAAAGTTTTCTTTCCTTTTTCATTGATGTCAAAAGAGGAGAGATAAATAATAAAACCAAAGTACAAAATAAATGGGACAAAGACAGAGGGAGCATCACCTCAGAGGGAGAATCAGCTCAGGGGGAGCATCATCTTAGGGGGAGAAGAGAAATATTATGTTTTTCATTGTTGTCAAAGGGGGAGAGATAGAGAGTAAAACAAAGTCATCTCAAAGGACTCAAAATATAGAATACATTTCACAAGGGAAGTAAGATTGTTTTACTAAGATTGCATTCAATAAAAAAGGGGGAGATTATTGGCAATTTGGTTTTCATTGATGTTAACCTTGAT
The DNA here is from genome assembly GCA_032191745.1 of Picea mariana. Taxonomy (NCBI): domain Eukaryota; kingdom Viridiplantae; phylum Streptophyta; class Pinopsida; order Pinales; family Pinaceae; genus Picea; species Picea mariana. The sequence goes on from JASDQU010506736.1 coordinate 40,044, forward strand.
AAATAGGTGAAGTATCATTGATTGATTGGTTTGAGAAGCATTGTCAATATTGGAGATATTGTTATGAAGGTGACTTGAATGTCAATAATTTTCAATATTGGACATAATGTTATGAAGGTTGGACATAATGTTATGAAGGTGACTTGAATGTCAAGCATTGCCAATATTGGACATAATGTTATGAAGGTGAATTAAATGTCAATCATTGTCAATATTGGACATAATGTTGTGAATGTGACTTAAATATCAGTAGAAAGATAATATTGACTCATATATTGTATGAGCTTGATACACTCATCCTATATTGTATAAGGTTGAGATTGTGTTAACATCCATGCACAAAAGAAAAAATTGTGAAGAAATTGTCTAGATAAAAAGGTTAAATGAATAATCCAATATGGATCCATAAAAATCACAAATAAAGAAGTTAATAAGACATGGCTCATTAAAAGTGATTCAGAAAATCTCAATGAATAAGAGTCCAAAGATGAGACAGAATGTCAATGGTGGATGTTTGTTGAGGAAGAATTAACACCATCGATTCATAAGTCGATTTGATTCAAACAACAATAAGGTAAACTCTCTGGAAGTTGATCGACTGCAAGACGAGTCAAAGACACGTCGATTGAATGCAAGCCTGCAGATTGACGAAATTTGGAGAAAACAAGTCGGTCGATTTCAAGACGAGTCGAAGACAAGTCGACCAACTGAATGTCAAAGTCGAAGGAAAATTGAGTTGGGAAATAAGTAGGCCAAAAAATGTCGAGACGACCAAAGTCGATTTTCTTCCAAGTTGAGTCGGTCCAAGAAAGAAGTAACCTAAAGGTCGAAGTCAAAGAAAACTTAAATACAAGTAGAGTTGAGGTTGAAGCAATATGGGTCAACTAGAATTGAAATACTCAAGTCAAAATTTCTCCTAGTTGAGTCGGCCAAAAATATGTCTATCGATCGAATGAGGAAGAAAATACGAAAAGGGTGAGACCAAGTCAAATATTTAGTGACTAATAGCTGAGAGGGAACCGATTTTAATATAATCATTGAGTAAAATGTTTACAATTTGAGTATAAATAATCACCAATAAAGGAGATATGTAGAGGTCGATTTAGACATTCATGAAAAGGTAATATATATTGAAGTCGATTTTGCATTTGATGACGAAAGGAAAATCTGGGTAAGTGGCCTTGAAATAACCAATTGTACCGGCCACCTTGCATACTTTCTGGGGAAATTGTTTAAGTGTCGGCTAATTGGGCATTATTTGCAAAAAACCCATGTCATAGAATTTTAAAATTTGTTTCCATCACTCCAGAATCGTCATACGAAAAATCACTGTCTAAATTGGTGTACAAAAATCAATTAATCAAAGTTACCATTTGTGTTAATTAAATGAAGGGGTGTAATGTTTCATTCCAAAAGGACACATTGTTTCAAAGTGGAACCCTTTGGAGGACTATATAAGTAAA
>JASDQU010506737.1:12528-28072 GCA_032191745.1 Picea mariana
GAACAGTCTACCAAAGGTACTACAAGGAGATTCAATAGCCAACCCATCTTCAGATGAGACCATACCTACAAGTTATGCATCAATTCACTCTGGTAAACACAAATTTGAGGGAACCCCAAAGAGCTCGGAGGTTTTGACACAGAAATTAGAAGCATCATTGTCAGACCAGCTAAGCCCCCAGGCACTAGCTCAACTTAAAGATTTCCTAAAGAAGGGACAAGATGTGCCTCCTTTGACACCATCCACTCTTGCTATCACCTCAAATACAACAGATCAACAACAATCAATAGATATTGCTACTCCCATTACATTGCTAACCCCTCTGCAATCTAGCTTCGGAAATCCTAATTCTGAAATTGTTTTTGTAAGTGATCTTAGCCCCATCTTGCTCAAAGAGATGCATCCTTTGGATTTCATTTTTTGTAAGAAATATAAAGCCATTGTGAAAAGGGAATCACACCAGAAAGATGGAGTGACAATTAAAAGGAAGAGAATGGTGTATGACGGGAATGACCGAGATGACCCAGAATTTGCAAAGGAAGTTGCAGGTTTGTTAGGTGCTTTTTCCACTTCCAACCAATGGTCTGTGGACAATTTGATCGAACAATTATGAAAAAAGTTCCTGATGGTATATCACTTGAAAAATCAAATATATACCACTGAGAAGACTATCAGGAACAAGATGAGTTAAGACTTTGAGCAAATTAGAGCTCATGATCGACAACAAATTCAACAGCTTTAGGCCAACCTTGAGGAGCTCCACTAGAGTTTGAAAACCAACCAAAGTTTGGTCACTCACTATGATGAATATATAGAACAATTGCAAGCTATATTGGACCTGAACGAAGGTACCTCGATAGACATTTCGGCCTTCAGAAATCAAGCATTGGAAATAAATGAGAAGTTGGAAACTGTCCAACAAGACCTTTATTTGAAGGTAGATGCCATCCAAAAGTTCTATCAGGCAATAGAAATTTCCCTAAGGGACATTTATGTCAAGTAAAAAGAGCCCTGCTTGGCCCATTCTAAGGTTCAGGAAGTCCTCATATTGACGTAGAAAGATATTTTCCATGAGTTCCCTTTCTCATTCTGAATAATTAAAAGGTGATATGGCTCTAAAGGTCTAGGAAGCAAATTTAGAAGAGAGAAAAAGATTTTCCAGAGAGGTAAAATAAGATTGTCAGGAAGGGTTATCATCATTAAATAAAGGGCTGATTGATCTTGAGGGAAGAAATATCTCAGAATCCCTGGGGAAAATTGATATAGAAATGAACCAACATAATTCTAGAAAGAGAAAAGAAGAAACTCTGGTAGCTATTGTTCCAGAGTCTATACTTAAGGCTAGAAAGTACAGGGTCTAGGCATATGAAAGTGGTGTGAAAGACAAAAAGGGGGGAGGATCAACCTTTGGGAAAGGAAGCTAAGGCCGATTTCTACATTGCCTCTGTCTTGCTTTTAAAAGTTCTTGGATACTTATATCCCATTCAATGGCGGCCCATGAACGTTCGAGTTCTACCCAGGTGGTGGCTATTTTAAGTATGGTGTCGAAAAGGTTCAAAGCAATGGTGGTTTGATCCGACAAGTCGGATTCAATATTGGGTTGTTTGGCAATGGGAACAATCATAGAGGAACAAGGAAAGTTAAAGGAAAGTTCAAGGTTTAGGATGTAGCCTCGATTTTTGGATCGTATAAAGAGTACTCTCGAATCTGAAATCACAGATAGAATGCAAACCAAAGGCCTTTTCCCGTAACTGAGTTAAATTTTTAATAAATCATGTGAGAAATGTGAGAAAACATTAAGTTGTCTATAATGCAAGGCTCCTATCAAGGGAGAATCTCACCTTGTAAATAGAAGAAGAAAAAGACAAGAAGAAATATGACGAAGCATAAAATATAAAGATCTAAAAAATTCACAAGTCTTGTACCTGCTGATAGCCAATACAGAGGAAAAATTGCAAACGATTAGACGTCTAAATGTTGATCACCATGTTAGAGGTTATACTAAATCAGAGTGAATCATTCATTAGACATATATACACGAAATGAAATTGAATATAAGATAACAGAGAAAACAAACTCATAACTTAGTCTTGACAGAATCAGGAATCTTCGGATTGCTTTGTATTAATTTTCAAACAAAAAAGTCTCTATTACAATCAGCCAAAAAGGTCCAACCCTCCTTTTTTTCTTCAAAATGCCTCTTTATACAAACTTCTGAACATTTGAATTTCAATAGTTCCCAAAATTTTCAGTTACAAAATAGGAAGTTCAAGCATTTCGCTTCTTTTCCTTTGTCATCTTTCATGCGGGTGGAGCACCTTTCTTTCTTTACTCTTCAAGTTCTAAAAATAGGACAAGCAGAAACATGTCATGATTTGGTGCCGGAAACTTGTCCTTTTGCCTGCTTGGTGAAAGTGACGCACCTCTCTAACAACTGGGCTATCAACCTGGAAGGCTTTGCTTGGTGGTTTGCCTCAAAAGTGTAACAGTTATTCACTAATTGTGGCAACCGTCCTCCCACTTGTCGGTCTTCGATGGTGATGGAACATAACTGTATACTTGGTTTTATCAACCATTTATCCACTTGGACTATGTCAGTCTGGCTGATCTGTGATATTTTAGCCCACTCTTTTTCCTCGTTCTCCTTGATATTGAGCAGGTGCTTGTCTATATCGATTTGGCCCAGTGTCCCAGAACTTCTTCCATTATCGAGACTCAACAAAATTTCATCTATCAAACTGAAGGTTTCTTCACAAGAGTTTCTTACCTCTTTAGCTTGTTCTCTGCTCTCTAATATGTTTCGTTCCCACACCTTCAGCAAGATGTTACCTCTGGTCTTCTCTGGGATGGAGAGCTTGGAACTACTGCTCATTTCCTTTTTCGTCGTGGCTATGATAACATCTTGGAAAGTGACCCGAGCTGCCCCAGCTTCTTTTTCTCTCAAAGAGATTTCTTCCAGCACTTGATCAATTTTTTGGCAGTGGTTTTGAATGGTTTACAGTTTAGCAAGTAAATCTTGCTGAGCTGCTGACACTCTTTTTCGTATTTCAAGAGCTTGGGATTGGAATATCCTGATATCTATCACCTGGCTCTCAGTGAAATTTAATTTTTCCTGTAACTACCCTATCAATTCCTCTTCTTGGCTTATCTGTGACTGACTGGTCTAGGCCGATAGCTATGTTTGTTCAAGATTGGATTTGAGTTGCTTGATTTCTTTTTGATCAGCTGCTCTGACTAGCTCTAGGCCTATGTTCACCTGATCTCTAACAGTAGCTTCTGCTCTATCTAGCTTAGCCTCCAAAGTTCTGATCAAGTGGTTCTTCCGCGTTAATTGTTCTTTTATGGATCTGATAGAGTATTGGTTGGCTATAGCAAAATCCCCCAACGTCCCTGCTATCTGAGTTGCAGATTCCCCCTTTTCATGGCTTTCCCATCGGCTAGGATTTTGAATTTTTTGGTTACTGTGCCCGCTTCTTGGTAAAGCTCTTGCTTCACAACGACTTTTCTCTTCTTATCGAAGAAAAATTCGTTCAAAGGCAATTCTTATACAATAATGGGCATTAGTTCTTCACCTAAAATCCATCCCTCATCGGGGGTCCCCTTCATGGACTGTAGGGGAGTGACATAAGCAATGGGACTGTCGATTTGCTTGGATGATTTCCCCAAAGTAACCTCCAAGGATGGCTTGCTTGAAGGGTTGGGGGTCTCAGCTTCCTATTTCAGGCCCCCGGTTTGATTTTTCTTTTCCTGATTCTCCTCTTGGTCAGGTCCTGAATCTTTGGAGCCCTTGGCTTCCATTTGATATACATCTGTGGTCGGTGGATTCTTGCCCTGTAAGACTGGGGGAAGGCAGCTTCGCTGGTGTTCCTGAAATTTGAAGAAATTGGCCATCTCCTTGGGCGACAGGGTTTGAATCCAACTTAGGACCTCGACATAAGATCTCGCTCCTCGAAAGATGTCATCATGATGCAAATGCTCATGTTCATATCTTTTTAGGCCACAACTCGCCATGTGATTACCCACGACCTTGTGTGGGTCGTGTTTCTTGAACTCAATGTGGACCAATTTAATATCTTCTAAGGCCACTGCCCCAGCTTTTGCATGTCCAAAATCTAATAAAGAATATGTATTCAAATGAATGGGGAAGGGCGGCCATACCTTCTTCTAAAAACCTTTAAGGTATTTGCTTATACCATTGATCACGGTTTGCCTGGTGATTTCGCGACATACCAACCTCTCCGGTATAAATAGTGGTAGAGCATATAGGGGCACAGAGGCACTGAAAACCCTGATGTATGAAAATTTTTCTTCTACATGCCAGTCAACCACACTACTCAAGTTGGTGGCGATGCTATCTGAAATCCTAGGCGGTGGGTTACCGAAGATGGAGACATGCATTGGTACCATTACCCAATTGAAAATATCATATATGAATTATGTGGTTTTATCCTCCCAAAGTTTCAAGTGATAGACATGGATAGGCTCAGCATCAGATGGAATCCAGCTCTAGCTCATTAGAGGGAAAGGCGTCATGAAGCAAATAACGTTCATGATGTAGGTGGACATGAAAAATGAGGTGGCTTTTCCATTCGCCTTCTACGCTTGATATTCAGTAATCCGACTGGTTAGACTATCTGACAACAGTTTGGCCCAGTCAAAGGAAAAACCTTCAGTGATTGTGTGAATTAGAGGCACCCACGGGAGGAAAAAGTGTGTGGTGTCCTCCTTCCCATACAACCTACAGGTCATCATTGCTATATACCTGAATTGTGGTTCTAAGGAAGAGATTGAATAAACTTCGTTACCATCCGCCCTAAATTTTATGGGTTGCGAGACCCAATCTTTGATCAGATCAAACAAGTTTTTGCCATATTGTTGGCATTACTTCCACTTGAAATCTTCCAGAAACTCGTCATTGTACACAAAGTTTGGTGTGGGTGACAGTTGATACATTTCCTACAAATGTTCTATTCGAAAAGTCCCAATCGTCACATTTAGCTCACTGATAATAGTCCTGGTCAGGATGTCTACATGGTCTAGTGCCCATCTGATCATATCATAATAGGGAAGGATTCGTGGCCTTGCCGCTATTTTGTGCATCTCCTCTTGAATGACAATTTTGTATTTGGTGGCCAAATCATCCTTCTTGTTATCGCTGGAATCGTCTGAGCAGTCCACCAATTCGGACTGCAGAATGTCGGATACGTATGACCAGGTTTTGACAGTATCAATACTTTGGGGTGAAGTATCAAAAACAATAGCTGTGCCCTGATCTGAACTCTCAGCAATCACCTTGGACGCTTTTCATGGAGCCATGATAGAGGACTCTGTACTTAGCTCTCCTGTAGTAAAAATGTAGATACAGACATAAGTTAGCCTGATGAAAAAACTTTGCACAATACGGAAATGAAATTTGAAATAACGAAAGAAAGAACTCTTTATCTTAACCATTTAAAACCCCGTTGTCCTTGTGAATAGAATGGTCAAATCATTTTTAAAGAAAGATTTAGCAGTAAAAGCAATATCCTTATTTATCACTTCGTCGTATTTAAAATAAATGCAATCATTTTATGGTGGGTCCTAGCACAAATCAACGCAAAAACATTTAAATTTACCCCATAGATGGTGTGTGTTAAAATTGTATTAATTCATTTATTGATCCGTCTTAGCTCTTTTAATTAGGCTTGTTTTAGTCTTCAATCTCCTTTTTCGTCGTCCGTTGTATTGGGAGAAAACACCCCTTCCCTTTGAGCCCCCAAAACCCAAAATCGCAATGATGCGATTTAGTTTGAAAAATGTAATCTTCATTAAGTGATTAATTAATCCATGTTTAAAGAATATTGCGACTTCGTGACTCGGGGCTACAAAGGTATAGTTCTTTGGAAAAGCGATTGCCAAGTCATGAAACCCCGACAGTTTTTTACTATGGTTTAAAAGATTTACCCCTGACACTAACCCGGGTGACTTTTGGAACCGTCTTGCGACTTCACGTATTGGAGTTTGGAAACCTTGCAACTTGTAACTCCCGAAGCATGAAAGTGAAAGGTAAATAAAAGTGATAGATTTGCTTAGTGTTTAGGACTATGATAATTTAGGACTATTTTCGGGGTAAATTTTTTGATTGCAAGAATTATATTTCAATCATTTGTAAAAGGAAGCTCCAACATAGGCTCCAACTAGGGATCTCGTCTTCCTGCGAGACGGGAAGAACAATAGACCACGTGCCTGTATTGGGTAAATGGAGTCAGAGGCTTCTTTTTGCGGAACTTGTTTTAGGAAGGGGATACAGAGGGACAAAGAGATTTCGTCTTTACTTCTGAAAAGATTTTGAAAACTCACATGCTTTGTAAACTCAGCTATAGCCCCTTTCATGACCTTCTCCTTCTTGTTACTGAATTCAGGTCTGCTTAAAGATAATCAAAACAATCCTAGGAATTCCAACAGATCTTGCGGCTTTTGGCTTGAATCAAACGAAGTAAGTTTCATGCTTTTAATCGGGGAGCCCTGTTTGACCTTGGGATGCAGATCCAGTTTCGAAAAGGATGGTAACCAGAGTAGAGTGAAATTTTCATATGACAACCTTACAGATATCTCAGATATTGCTTCACTGCCAGCGAGCCTGTTCAGTACCCCGGTGAAGTTATCTGTCCCTTTTTACTGAATTTCCTTTCACCACTTCGAATCATAATTATGCATTTAAATGTTGAGACGAGGGCAATCATTTATGAATTTCCTTTCATTGTCTTCTTGGACTAGATTGGAGCAATAAAATATGAATTTCCTTTCACCATCTGTCTTATATTTTACTTTTTGAACACGAATTGGGGGCAATTGGTTGTACCAAGTATACCAGGGATGGTATCTGTGCAAAATTTATAGTGGAGGTCTGTCAGCTTGCTTTGATTACCCCAGACCAACCTTCTCTTAACTTTCAAAGCACCTTGGCCCACAGGGAAAATGGGAAAGATTACTTCCGGGGGCCTTCCTTCGAGCAAGCTTCAATCCTTAAAAAACTGTTAAGAAACCTAGGAGAGTCAGGATTAGCCTACGCATAACTTTGTTTAGTTGGAGAGTGAGGAGTTATGAGGATTGGCTTACTTTTTAAGATCTGTTTTCTAGCTTCCAAAGATAAAATGTAATCTCTTCTCCCTCCATGGGAAACCCGAAAAGATGCTTGGTTTTTTAAGAAGGTAAAACCGAGGGTAGAAAGGGGCGATGGAGAAAGATCTGGAAATTGAAAAACAGGGGTCATGGATTAAACCCAACTCTTGGAACCCTTTCTTGGAGATGCTTTACTTTCTCTTCTTATTTTAATTACCTCTTATCTTTATCTAGGTGAAACTCTTAGGACCCGGAGTAAGAACTCATTCTTTTAATGACATATCACACTTACAAGACTGTCATAGCACTTTAGAGACCTTTGTTTGAAAAATAGACTTCTCTGGAAATTGCACCTTTGCCTTACCATTTTCGTTCTCTTTTGAAATAATGGAAATTCTTTCCTATCACCTGTTTTTGGCGAATTTATCTTTCGATATACGATCATCTATTTGCTCCTTTCGCTTGTTTGGGCTACAAGCCGGGATCTTGTAAGGGAAAAACATGAAGAGTATCAGGGCTTTAAAAGAACTGAATGCATTGAAAATTTCATATCCCTACTTCTAGAAAAACACTGACCTATTTTATTTTTGATGAAAGTAGACTTACCAAAGAAAATCATGAAAATAAAAAGAAAACACACATCGGTATATACAGTGGAAATTTTGGAAACTATTTATTGCGTATAGTGTTTTAAATAACGCCCGTTGACCGGGGCATTGAGGATTTTACCGTCCAAATTCTCTAATAGAAACAAATTTTTTCCTTTAGGAGTTGTGACCTTGAATGGTCCGTACCAGATGTGATCGAATTTACCATGTTTTGCCAAGTCTTCCTTCCTAGAATCCCATTTTAAAACCAAATCTCCAAGGAGAAATAACCTATGTTTGGCCTTACGATCGAATAACGCTTTCATGTTGTCCTGGTATTTCTGCAACCTTTCATCCACTTTGGCCCTGTGCTGTTGGACTTCAATCAACGGGTTTATTCTTCGTGTGACATGATTTGGTTCTTCTTTCTCATCTTGCCAAAGTTTCATTACAGGGAGCACTATATTTATAGGTAATACTATGTTGGTCCCGTACACCATTTGGAAAGGAGAAGTGTTGATAGACTTTTTTATGCCTATCCGATTTTCCCATAAGGCGTATTTCAAATGCACATGCCAAGATTTTTTTTTTCGCTCAACACTTTCTTAATTATATTGATTAGGCTCTTGTTTGAAGACTCGGCTAGCCCATTTCCATAGGAGTAATATGTCATGGAATGACCGAGCACAATATTTTACTTTTGGAAAAAGCTGACCATAACCATAGATCTAAATGCCTAGGCATTATCTATGACTATCTTTCAGGGGCATCCGAATCTAGACAAAATGTTCTCTTCCAGGAAATCTATTACCACAGAATCTGTTTCCCTTCTAGTTGGGATAGCCTCCACCCATTTGGTGAAGTAGTCTGTAGTAGTCAGGATCCATCTATGTTGAGCGCTAGAATGAGGGTTAATTTTTCCTATAAAATCTAGTCCCCATTGCTGAAAAGGGGCTTCCATTTTGATCGGAACCAATAATAGCGATGGGAGTTTATGCTTGCCTGCGAACAATTGGCAAGGGTTATAGACTCTGACTTTGGCGTTGACATCTGAGAAAATTTTGGGCCAATAATATCCTGCCCTCAGGATCTTATAAGTCATTGCCCTCCAGGCATGATGACCTCCACACACTCCTTCGTGAAATTGGCTTATGACCTTCTCTGTTTCTGATTCAACTAAACAAACCAATAGGAAGTCAAGTGGGTCCTTCCAATACAATTGTATTTCAGATATACAGTACTTGACCACATGCAGCTTCAACGTTTTGGCTTTAGATGGGGATAAGTCACTCGGGCACTCCAAGGTCAGCAGGTAGGACACTATGTCTTTGTACCAATTTGATGAAGCAAACTTCTCTTAGATTTTGATTCCAGTTGTTTGTTCATCGAGCTCGTTCATGTCCACACACTCTTCACATCCCTGTAGGCCATTTATTCTAAGGGCTCTAAAATTTGATTCAGCTAAGAGTTTAGCCAAACCTTGTCCCTTTACTAGTCTTGTTGGTTTTATCTCCAGGTCGAATTCTTGAATTTTGGCAAGCCATCATCCTCTTTTTCCATCACTATCGGACTGAACCAAAATGTCTTTTACGAAGTTGGTGGTCACATACGCAATTACCTTGGAATGCAACACGTAGGTTCTGAAAGCCTTTAACCCCTTCACCATAGCATATGCTTGTTTTTCCATTATATTGTATCTGAGTTCGGTGTCTCTAAGACTTTTGATGAAAAAGGCTATCGGTTGCTCAAAACCTTCTTCATTTTTCTGGAGGAGTACTTCGGAAAGTGTGTGTTTGGAGGCGAACGAGAAAATCAGAAAATCCTTTAGATAATCAGGGCTTGCCAGTACAGGTGCCTCGCTTATAACCTTCTTGATGCATGCAAATGATGCTTTGGCTTCTGCTGTCCATTTCACTTCACTGTTTTGCTTTAGCATATATGTGATCAACTTCACGATTTCAACAAATTTTGGGATAAATATCCTCAAAAAAATTATTTTTCCTAAGAATGACTGAATCTCTTTTACATTCCTAGGGATATTTATTATGTCTATAGCTTCAACTCTTTTAGGATCAATTTTAATTCCATATCGAGACACAATATGGCCCAAGAGTTTACCTTCTTGCATAGAAAAGTGAGACATTTTGGGGTTTAAAGACAAACCAAACTTGCGGAATTTATCAAATGTCTAGCTGAGATGTATCAAATGATCTTCATCAGATTTAGAAAAGACGGTTAGATCATCAAGATAGATAACCACAAATTTGTCCCTTTCGCCAATGAAAGCGATATCCATAGCACGTTGAAAAGTAGCACCTGCATTCATCAAACCAAAAGGCATCTTGTCATACATAAATGTACCCCAAGAGGTGGTGAAGGCTTTTTTTTCTTTATCGTGTTCATTGATGGCAATTTGATTGTACCCAGAAAACCTGTCTATCATCGACATCCTATTTTCCCCAACTACTTTTTCTAAAATGTGATCCATTTTGGGTAGAGGGTAATTGTCTTTGAGGGAGGACTTATTTAGATTTCTAAAATCAACACACAGTTTAATTTCCCCTCTTTTCTTTCTAACCGGGACCAGGTTTGCTACCCAATCAGAGTATCTCAGCGATACAATTATTTTTTCATCCAGGAGCTTTTTGACTTCCCTTTCGACCACGGGCAATAAAATAGGATTGATTTTTCTGAGTTTTTGTCTAAAGGGTTTGACACCAGGCTTCAGGGGTATCTTATGTTCAATCACAGTGGTGTCATAGGTTCTCATCTCTTCATATGACCAAGCGAAAATGTCTTTGTACCGCCCGAGTAAGTCTTTATACTTGATTTTTACCTCGGGAGGAAGGTACTTTGATATTTTTACTATCCTAGACTCCTCTTTGGTCCTTATGTCACAGTCTTCAACCTCTTCTAGTTGGGGTTTCAAATCATATTTTAAGGGCATATCATTTTGGTCGAAAAGTCTCTCCAGGGGGATCAATCCCTTCAGAATCTGATTGTTCTTTAAAACCAACATGCGATGATTAGCAATTTTCTCTTGGAACTCTTGAGGCTCCTCCCCCTCTTGCATGATCCAGGCATGATCGTTTTGGTTCTCCTAGTCAATGTGGGTTTTAGAGAAATCACCCACCATTTCCAGGAACTTTCTGATCTGTTCGTCATCCTCGAAGACCTGCCAGTGTTATATGTTATTTAGTATGGATGGACTGTGCCTTACCTTTATGTGGTATTTTAATTTGAAAGCGATAAGGGGTACGGAAGTTGAAGCTGCTTTGGCTAAAGAATCGTCTTGCAGGTTTTCGGCACGTGGAATGAAATGAACGTTTATCGATAAAAATAAATTTTCCATTAAATCCCAAGCGCAATTTCTGTAAGATCTCAATCTTGGGTGTTTGGCTTGGTATTGCCGGTTTATCTACTTCACTATCAACTCTTCATCTCTGTATACTTCCAGGTTCTTTATGTTCAACTTCTTGGAAGCTTCTAATCCTAAGAATAAGGCCTCATACTCGCATACGTTATTGCTATAGTCTATATCCCACTGAAGCCTGTAAGAGAAAGGAATAACAAATTCATTTTTAGGTGCTAAAAATAGTACTCCTGCACCTGCTCCTTCATATGACATGGCACCGTCAAAAAACATTTTCCAAATTCCAGTGCTACACAAATTTTCGTCTATCTTTCCTGATTCGTTTTCATCTATATAATTCTCTTCTGTACAACTATTTACACCATCATCAAAAGACAAAATACAATTTCCTAGATCTTGATCGGCAACATAAACAGGAAAATTGTTAGGATTCTGTGGGTCACTCATTGTGTATGTTAGCCTCGTTTCCCTGTAGAGCCAAGTAAATTGTCCACTAAACACAGGAATCGTGGTGTAGGTCATGTCTAGTTGAAGAGACCCCCAAAGTTTGGCTCCCCATGACCTAGATAGCAGTAAACCATACATCAGAGGTATATCGACGATGACTACATCCATCAGGATGCTTTTCACTGGGACCTGTGCAAGGGTGACTACTAAATCTTTTATCATGCCCATGCACTTAACTCTTCTTGAATCGAAAGAGTAGAGATCTCCATAAGGCCTGGTGATCTCGAGGCCTAGTCTGTCCATAATAGACTTGGGCATCACATTATGTGAGGCCCTAGAGTCTAGCATGCAGTTATGTAGCAGTCGATCATGCACATTCAGGGTAATATAGAAGGGGGGCGATGTTGTCTCTGGCACCCTCGAAATGTGGACCAAAAGTGATATTAGGCTTATCATCTTCCAAGTTTATCACGTCAGAGTGACTTTCTAGATCTGAAAAACCTATCATTTTGGTTATCTGCTTTCGATACACATGATTTTTTGCTAATTCGACCAGGGGGATCGGTATTTTGATCTTATTTATCTCATTTTCAAAGCTAAAACCTCCACTACCTTTGTCTGTTTCTTTGGTTGAAACCTCAAACTCCTTCTTTTCTAACTTATTTGTTTGTGCTAATTTATTTCCCATGAGTTTATCTACCGGTATATGTGTTTCAACTGTCTTAGTTTCTTTCGCTTGGGTCTCAGCCTTCTTTACTTTGGGATTTAGCGAATCTACCTCTCTTACTTTGCTAGTAGGTATCTCAGTCTCTTTTGGGACGGGCTCGTATATTTCTCCTTTGGGGAGAATTTTCTTGGGTTGAGGAGGCGACGCAGGTTTGTTTTTAGGCCTCAGGTTGTACCTAGGTTGGACCTCAACCATTATAGAATCCGTCATTTCTTGATCAACAGAAACATAAGTGTTTTTTATGTCAACATCTTTATTTTACGGTTGCATTGTGTTTAAGGACTTATCATAGTCTTTCTTAGTTAAGTAGGGTTATGTGCCATTGTCACCCAAATTTGTCACATCTTCATCCAGATCCTCAAAATCTTGCAGGTCATTTCCTCCTATAAATTTTTTGTTTTTTAAAGGAGTTTGAATTTTCTGGTCTTCATTTTTAATCTGTCTTTGTTGATTTTGAGGATTGGGGTTTCTTCTGAACTCCCTCTTCACGAAAGGATATGCCTTGGATTGATCTACTTCCATTCTGGAAATCTTATTTGATAACTCTTTGATTATCCTAGCCATATCATCGATTTTATCATCTGAGGATCTACTAGGCCTTGAGGGTCCCACTTGTTCCCTAAAACGTTTGGGTTCTCGGTTTCCCCTTTCTACCTTTGTCTTCAATTTGCCAAAAGCCATCATGTTAGATTTGATCTCTACGGCATCATCTTGCATTCGGGTCAGGGTAACCCCTCTCCTTTCTCTCAAAAGAACCGCGAAATTAGGTTCGAAGGCTCCCACAAAGGTTACCTTGGCTGCAAGTTGGGATGGTTTAACTTCGACTGGGATCTTATTATATAACTTGTTAAATATTTGAATGAATTCCATAACAGTTTTTGAATTTTTTTTCTGTAAAGACCCAAACTCAGTCAAATAATACAAATGGTCTTTCCTTTCACCCCATTGTCTAAGAAAAGAGTCTTCTAGGGCATCATAGGATAATATTGAACCTGCGGGTAGACTTCGAAACCAGGTTCGTACCTGTCCTTTGAAAGTCTAGATGAACAACCTCAAGTATACGTCTTCGTGTTCGAGACCTAGGATATCTGCGAACTGATCAAATAAATTTATATGTTCGACCGTGATCAAGTCCCCTTCCCCTGTAAATTTAGGTAAGTTTTTCATGTAGTTTTCAGGAAGGTCATGAAGAGGGACATGCAAGACCAGAGGCGCATATCTTGCAGCTACTTTAGCGAAAAATATGGGAGGCGAGGGTGGCCCTTGGCCCTTGACTCCTCCTCCTGGAGCCCCTCCACCTCCCTCTCTTAAAACCCCTCTACCTCCTCCTCTGACAGCCGCCATAGGTACTACAGGATAGAAAAATAGTGCATTATAAAGAGGGTTCTAGAACACTAAAAGTGAATCCTTAGCTTCTTCGAGAGACGAGAAAACTGAAGAAAGGTGAAAAGGGATGTGAGGGCTTGGTTCCTTGGATTTGCAAGAGATGTAATCAGGGGAAATTGTGGGCATGGAATCTAAGTATATGGTATACTGTTCGAGACTAGGCGGGGTCATGAAATCCAACTGAAGGGTTGGCAGGATATCGATTGCTGATAAATTTACTCCGGGATTTTCACCTTTATGTACGTCAAAGGTTGTTGGATGGATTTCACTTTTAACTTCAGGGAGAGCTAAAGTTGGGTTGATGGTTTCAGGGGGGAAATTGTGCCAAGTTGAAGGTTCAAAATAACTCTTAGCTTTGGGCTGTGGGTACTTAAGATGGTAGACGGCAGTGGTCGGCTTAAGGGAACCTTTTGTTTTCAGTATTTTTTTGGGATCGGAAACAGGTGTGGTCTGTTTACCATCTGGGTTTTATTTGGTGTTCCATCACCCGAAAGCCAGCTTACTTAAATGTGGAGTAGCCAAGTGAATGATGAAAGTTTAGCCTTAACAAGGTATTCACCCTTTGTTCACTATCAAAGGGTAGGAACTAAGAATGTCATTCTCCCAGGGAAAAGGTTTTGTAACTTCGTTCCCCAACAACGATGCCAAAAAGATGTTGTTCTAGAGTCTGTACTTAAGGCTAGAAAGTACAGGGTCTAGGAATCTAAAAGTGGTGTGAAAGACAAAAAGAGGGGAGGAACAACCTTTGGGAAAGGAAGCTAAGTTTTATTTCTATGTTGCCTCTACCTTTCTTCCAAAAGTTTCTGGATACTTATATCCCGTTCAATGGAGGCCCATGAACGTTCGAGTTCTACTCGGGTTGTGGTTGTTTTAAGTATGGTGTCGAAAAGGTTCAAAGCAATGGTGGTTTGATCCGACAAGTCGGGTTCAATATTGGGTTGTCTAGCAATGGGAACAGTCATAGAGGAACAAGGAAAGTTAAAGGAAAGTTCAAGGTTTAGGATGCTGCCTCGATTTTTGGATCATATAAAGAGTACTCTTGAATCCAAAATCATAGATAGAATGAAAATCAAAGGCCTTTTCCCGTAACTGAGTTAAATTTTTAATAAATCACGTGAGAAACGTGAGAAAACATTAAGTTGTCTATAATGCAAGGCTCCTATCAAGGGAGAATCTCACCTTGTAAACAGAAGAAGAAAAAGACAAGAAGAAATATGACGAAGCATAAAATATAAAGATCTAAAAAATTCACAGGTCTTGTACCTGCTAATAGCCGATACAGAGGAAAAACTACAAATTATTAGACATATAAAAGTTGATCACCATGGTAGAGGTTATACTAAATCGCAGTGAAGCATTCATCAGACATATATACGCAAAATGAAATTGAATATAAGATAACAGAGGAAACAAACTCATAACTCAGTCTTGACAGAATCAGGAATCTTAGGATTTCTTTGTATTAATTTTCAAACGAAAAAGTCTCTATTACAATCGACCAAAAAGGTCCAGCCCTCCTTTTTTTCTTCAAAATGACTCTTTATACAAACTTCTGAACATTTGAATTTCAATGATTCCCGAAATTCTCAGTTACAAAATGGGAAGTTCAAGCATTTTTCTTCTTTGCCTTTGTCATCTTTCATGCAGGTGGAGCACCTTCAATGCTTGTCTATATTGATTTGGCCCAATGTCCCAGCATTGCTTCCATTATCGAGACTCAACAAACTTTCATCTATCAAGCTGAAGGTTTATTCACAAGAGTTTCTTACCTCTTTATCTCATTCTCTTCTCTCTAATATGTTTCGCTCCCACGCCTTCAGCAAGATTTTACCTCTGGTCTGCTCTAGGATGGAGAGCTTGGAACTATTGCCCATTTCCTTTTTCATTATGGCTATGACAACCTCTTGGAAAGCGACCCAAGCC
>JASDQU010506738.1:0-41723 GCA_032191745.1 Picea mariana
GAGTATACACCTTTATTGTCACCAAGACAGTCCTTCGGCTGCTAAACCTCTTTTTCCTTGGGCTTCAACAACATACCAGACCAGAATTCTTAGAGCTCTGTAGCAGCAAGAGGACCCCTTCCATGATTTCTTACTTCCTCATCCCACTCTCTCACTTGGAGAGTGTTTCTCACAGGTTTGGCAACCTATTATTTTGAACAATTGCAGCAGAATGAGGACACAACAACAAGGCTTAGCAACACACAGTAAATGGCAACAACCTCACACGGTTAGGAACTACTTTGCCACAACAATCCACTAGGATAACATAACATGACCTAGGAAAATTCGGGTTTCTTCCTCATGCAACACAGAACAGGTTCATGGATATGGTTTCAAAGATGCACGAGCGTGTGCAAAGATCACATGCATAGACTTATCGGTTCAGGTAATGATTTCTCCATCAGAAACACTCAAAAAAAAAACAGAGGTCGATCCTTGACACCCACAAGTTCAGACGGGGGATGGAGAATGGGAGGTCTTCCAAACATGTCTCACTTATCTGGTTTTAACTTCACATGCCCAGGTCAACACCTATCTCCCTGGGGCTGCATTCTCCCCACTTTGCACACGTTCCCCCTTCCAAGAACTTAGGATAAAACATAAACATTTACACAGCTTTGGATTAATATTGAATTATTATTCCCAAGTACTTAAGATCCTAAGCTTATCCCATCTTCCCAACCTTTCATCCCCCTCTCCCTTACCTAGACTTTGTGGAAGCTTAGTCCCCCATCACTCATTCATCATGGTCGGCCCACACGTAGAGATGTTTTTGTTTTATATTAATGTGCATCATTACATGTAAAAAAATCAGGCTCTTGGCCTTCAACACTTAGGATCTTTGTCCTAATAAACACATAAGCCCACCAACTTATATAAAATTGGCTCACCAGCCTATACAACATAATTACAATTCATAATGAAATTGGGGCTCATCCTTGGGGTATTACAGGAAAGAATCAAAATAAAAAGATAGGGAAGGGTAACAAAAAGGAGGACAAGAATAATAAACCACAATCTGATAAATCCAAAATGCAAACCACTGATGAGAAAGATAAATGTAAGCCTTGTTACCCTTGCTTGATTTGTGGTGACGATCATTACATGAAAGATTGTCTGAGACATGTAGAGGTTACTAAGTTCCTCCAAGGGAGCCGAAAACCTCCTACTCCTGTCATTTTGTCACAACCTTTCCCTTCTTAGCAGCAATCCTAATTGTTCATTCATGACCAATATTCTCCATCTACCTCATCCTATTTCCTTATGTGTACTGGTGATTCTAAAAAGAACAAAATTGCAATCGCGACTCGAGCCAAGGATTACTCTTCGTCAAAAGAGAAAGTTGATGATATACCACCATCATTGGTTCAAAATTCTCCCTCTACTTCACCTCCCAATGGTCCTCTTCATCTCGAATGACCAGGTCTCGATATAGTTCTTCACCCCCCTCCTAAGGGCGTTGTTCGAAAATTTGCATTCAACCCTCACGCACGTGCTGCTCGAAACTACAACATTGTAGAAGATTTTGTGCAAGCACCCTCTGCGATGTCAGCTCTCGAAGTCCTTCAAAGTTTCCCTTCTCAATAGAAGGCACTGTTAAAGGCCATTTGTGGAATTGACCCCAAGGATACTAAGTTAATAATCTTTTACTTGGAAGATCACTTTCCAAGGCTTCCTTTTCAGTTAGCATTTCAGATCCAAGTTGTTGTTGAAAACAATAATATCTATAGAACTATAATTGATGAAGGAGCCTGGACTTGCGTTATGTCCATTACTTGTTGGAAAGCCATTGGATCTTCTACCCTCACTGAATCACACAATACACTTAAGGATTTCAATGGTATAGGATTTAAACCCTATGGTGTTCTTCTGTCATTGTCTATTACGTTGGAAGGTAAATAGGTCAATGTCAAGGTTGAGGTATTCGATGCACATCTTGATTATAACCTTTTACTTGGTCATATCTAGATTGACTCCATGCGTGCAGTTGTGTCTACTCTTTTTCGTGTGGTACATTTCCCAAACAAAGGAAATATCATTATTGTTGACCAACTGGCCTTCTTTAATTATGATTCCCGTACTAGAAACTTTCCCTTTATATCGAAGACACCCCTGCTTACGAGAATGTCAGAGTGGGTCTTTTGAAAGATTCAACTTTGATGGGTACTTTTCCAATCCAACCACCCAATATTCCCTCTCCTTTGTTTCCTCTATTAACATGATATCCACCATCGTTTGTGAAACCCCTGTGTCATGTGACCCATGGGTAGTACCTATCCCTGGTGATTTGTAACACCCCGAGTTTTTGAACCCCCATTTTAAATAGTGTATTGTTACAATGATTAGAGGCCAGAGTGCCCAAACAATTATTGAAGGGCCAGTATGCCCAAGAAATGTAATGTTTTGATCATTAATAATAATAAATACATTGTTGGCTGCTAGACCAACAAGGACTAGAGTTATAGGGGGATATGATTCCAGAAAAGAGGGAGCTTGAGGGACTAAGTGTTTATTCCTATTTTTTCTTATTACCCTTTTTGTCTAAGGGAGGGGATCAGTTACATGAACTTCTTGGGGAAGGCCAAGAGGTTCTTGTTTTCCCCATGAGGTTACTTCAACCCACCTCTGGTCTGATGCGGGGGTTGGAATAATGACTTGTTCATTGTTTTCCCATTCTCTCAATCATTATTCACTCATGCACTCCCATGCACCCCCCCGGACTCATCCATTGAACCATCATCATTTGCGTCTTTGCTTGGCAAAGGAAATGGAGCTATTGAAGAACTTAGCCATGGGCTAGTTGGCTGTAGTGGTCGCTGGTGTGATCCAGCCATGATCTGGGGCTTGCATATCTGAAATGCATTGGCTTGTGCCCTATTTTCCTCACAACTATGAGTCCTAAGAGTTCCATCATTGAGATTCCGGACTAGCTGTGATGGAAGCCATATAAGGAAGGAGAAGGACTTCCTAAGGGATTGCATGGCAGAGAAGGGTTGAGGTCCATTCTCTCGGGTGGCACAGGTTGGGTAGAAGAGAGATGGGTACTTGGATTGTTGTGGGTGTCGGGAAACCTGTGAGAGCTTGAGAGCTGACTGGTTTGGGAACCCAATTACACTCTAGAACTGTCCTTGTAGATTCATATCCCTGGCTCGGGGGTGACACTGCTGTTGTGATTTAGAGTAGCGGTGTCTACGGTTGGGTGGAACATCCTTGGTCTACAACTGGTCTGTGTTGTCTTTCATAAAAATAAGTGCTCTCTGTCGTGATATTACTATATGTGTATGAATGTATTCCACTATGTAGTTTAATTGTCATTTATACGTATATGAATGTATTTCCGCTATGTATATTTAATTATCGTTTAACATAATCTTTAGATATTGCATGCTTGTTGGACATTGTTGTGCATGTCATTAAATCTGTTATCTTATGCATCCTTAATAAATAAAAAAGGTCATCATGAGAAAGAAGTCCAAGGGTGGGCTTGCAGGTAGTGTACCCGGCCTATGGGTGGCTGGGTATGTTACAAATTGGTATTAGAGCTTCTGGTTGAAACACCGGGCTGGTTGGGCGGGTCTGTTGGTCAAAATCTAGTGGTCAAGATTGAACTTTGACCATGAATTTGAAAATATCAGGAGGAATGGCGTTGCAGATGCTACGCAATAGACAAAACATCTTAGATCCAAGATCGTTGGATCGAAGGACAGGTAAATAGGGGTTTTTCGATGAAAAGGAAGCGAGGTTAAGGTCATGATTGTCCGATCCCATTGGAGAGAGATATCAATGGCCAATAGGCATTGCGAGGAATCGAGTTTCACAAGAGATAATTTCCCAAGGCTATCCCGCAATCCAAACCATGGTTTCCCTGAGGGGTTTACATGTCAGCATCAAGAGAATTATTGGGTGAAAAGCGAGTTACTCCAAACTACTGATGCATGCCCCTGAAAATTGAAAGGCATGCAATGATGTGACATGTAGGGCTCAAACATTGAAAATATGAATAACCAAAGTATTTAAGGATCGTCGATCCATAAGAGGACACACGTCAACTAATTGCGTGCTCCGAGTGAAAGCACTCTGTGTGAAAGAACTTTGGGAAAGAGTGAGTGAGGAGAAGTTGATATTTGAGACTCCCAAAGCCTAGAGAGTTGGAGACCCGAAGTAAACATCGACGGTCGAATCATATGAATTAGATCCTGACCGTCGATCACCCAGAGGTTACGTGTTAGTAGATTAGTAACTCCGAAGGAATCCATTCGAGAGATTTTCAATTAAGATTTGAGACTCCTGAAGCCCAAAGAGACAGAGAGATGAAGCAAACCTCGACCGTCTGATCATCCGAGAAGATCTCAACCATTGATATGTCGAGAACCATGCATCAGAAGATCCTGAACTTCGAATAAAAATATTTTCAAGGAAAAAAGTTGAATTTTGAGATTTTTGGAGTCCAGAGTCCTGAAGGAATCGTGGTCATCGATCTATAGGGGACACACGTAAGAATATCGCGAACTTCTGATCAAAATATTTTCAAGGAAAAACATTGAAGTTTGAGATCTCTGAAGTCCGTAGCCCCGAAGAAATTATAGCCATCCGATTGAGGAGGGAACATGGAGCAGATCTGTGGACTCTGAGTGAAGACCTGAAGTGAAACCTGATCATCTGATCCAGGAGGACATGTGGCGACAGAATAGACATTTTGAGAATTCAGAGTTTGGGAGAATTGGAAGTGTGCTAGTTTGAAAACTCCCGAAGCCTCGAAGCCCAAAGACCCAAAGTGATAAGGCAGGATGACATCACTGGGGATGACATGGACACATGGGATGTGTGCCACCTGTTAGTAATTTTTGGGCATTTGGAACATTGAAAAGTTGATTAGAACATGACACGTGTCACCCGCCTGAATGGGCCATGTGTCCACTTTCAACATTTCACCATGTGGTGACAGATCCTGCAATCTAGAAGACCAGGCACTTCCGAAGAGAAGGCGGTGACTAGCTGGTTGGGTTGAAAAATTTCGAAGGCAAGAGTATATATCAATCGTCAATTCCATAGGACACACGTCGAGGCATCATCAACTGTGGGTAAAGGCACTCCGGGAGAAACTGCAGGAGGGAATTTTGAAACTTCCAAAGCTTGAAACACCGAAATGATTCACAGTCATTGATTTGTGGGAGGACACCTGCCGGTAGATCAGGAACCCTGGGTAAAGGGGTATTGGGAGGAGGCAAGTAAGAAAAGTTGATACTATCAAAGTGCAGAGTCCAAAAGAAGATCTTGGTCGTTGATCGCAAAAGAGGACGATGATTGTTGATGTGGTCTTGGCTAAAATCTCCGAAGTATCGAAGCTCTAGACAAGTGATTTTTCAACTAAGCGTAGTGTCATGGCCTTGGTCATATGTAGGTTGAGAGATGAGGAAGGAAGGATAAGGGCCAAATTGGTTATCTTCGAGACAGAAAAGTGCTAAGGGAGGATTTAGCTACAGTTTCTAGTTGTGGTAACCTGGGAGGTGGTTTGAACGAAGCGCCTGTGCAGGGTGAACTCTATCTCAGCTAGGGATAACAAGACACTGTTATTTTGGGAGAATAGGGGATATGATCTCCATAAACAAGAAAGAGACATGTAGCATGATTTGTCAATTTTGTCTATCATACGCATGATTCTAACAAAATGGTTGCTTGCACATTTTGCAGAATTAAGAGGCTTAAGCACATCAACTCAGGATGCATATTGAGGAAATGGGAGAAGGTGAGGGAGTCTCTAGTCATGAAAAAGAGGTCGAAGGATAGAATACCAAAATCGATAATGCAGAGACAGATTTCAATGGATGGAAGGAAAAAGGAGAACATGAAACGTTGATAGAAATGGTAAGAAGATTGAAGATGGAAGTGCAGAGCTACAAAGAAAACAATGAGAGACTGATGAAAGAGAAAATTCAGATAAATGCTTGAGTGTTTCAGATTTTAAATCAATTGTAGAGGCAAACAAAGAAGGAATCAAACTCAAGACAAGAGGAAGAAGGCAGGTGTCAGGAAAGAGGAGATGCTCAAGGAAGAGTTGGTTATTCCATAAGTTCTAGCAAAGATCATGGACACCACTCACCTCCTTACTCAGGAAGGAGGTATTATGCATCAGATGATCCCATAAGTAGCCCATAAGTGTCTCCTGTCAGACACCAGAGAAGGAAACAAGAGATATATAGTTTTCAAGGAGAGCTGAGGAAGCTCAAGCCACCTTCCTTTGATGGTGAAAGAGAAAGGGAAGATGATGTTGAAGCATGGCTTCTTGGGCTCCAGATATATTTTCAGTTGCATAAATATTCATCAAACCTGGAAGCCAGGATTGACACCTACCATTTCCACGGGAAATTTGTAGTGTGGTGCGACCAATTGAAGAAAGTGGAACATGTTAATGAAAGTAGGATCAATTGAAAACAGTTCAAGAAGTACTTCCAGGAGTACCTCTCGGATAATTTCTATGACAAGAAAATGCAGGAGTTTTTTAACTCAGGTTGAGAAGCATGACTATGGCAGAATAAGAGAAGAAGTTCTTGGGATTCTTAAAGTATGTCAGGTTCATTGGTGATGAGAAAGTGAAAATATAGAGATTTATAAGTGGATTGTCAGCCTTATATAAGGAAAAGATCAAGTATGATGAACCCAAGACCTTGATTGAGGCCATCAAGAAGGATAAATACTTGTATGAGCAAGGCCAGGTAAGAGAATACCTGCATAAATCTTGGAAGGACAAGAAGAATGTGAAGTCTGATCAGAGGAGGAAATGATTCAAAAATCTCTTCAATAGGAATGAGCCTAATAGAAATCATCAAGATCAGTATGCTAAGGAGGATTTCAAGAAGGAATACTCCTTGGGAAAAAGGGGAAGACGACCAATCCATTGTTGGGGATGCAAGTAATATCACTTGTACAAGGATTTCCTACATAGAAAGGATAGAGTGAAGATAGTGAACAACATCCAAGAGGCTACAACAGTCGGAGATATGGGGAGAATCTATGTAGCTTTAAATGACCGAAAAGCAAAGTACCAATCCAATATGATCGAGGTGGAAGGTAAGCTCATAAGTCAACTTGTTTCTATTTTGATTGATTCAAGAGCAAGCCATTGTTACATTGACCCTAAGATAGTGGATAAATTACATTTGGAGAAAAGTAAACTTGGAAAAACAAGTTTGGTTCTATTAGCCACTGGAACCAAAAGAAGAATCTATGATATGGTTAAAAGTTGTTCCATAGGTCTTAATGGCATGTATACTAGTACTAATCTAAACGTCATACCATTGGGGTCTTATGATATTCTGTTTGGGATGGATTGGTTGGAAAAGCATCATGTTGTTCTAGAGTGTCATAACAAGACATTTACATGTCTTTATGGAAATGGAAAATAGAGCATTGTGAAAGGAGTTCCAAGACCCATCTCTATAAAGGAGATTTCGGCCTTACAATTGAAAAGGTGTTTTAGAAAAAGATGTGAACTATATGTAGTCCATGTGGAGGAGCCATTTGATACAAAGGAGACAAGCCTTGACGATTTATTAGTGCTATAGGAATTTGAAGATGTATTCCAAGAAATACCCGGATTTCCACCAAGAAGGGAGATAGATTTCTCAATTGATTTAGTGCCAAGAGCTTCCCCGACATCAAAAACACCTTACAGAATGAGCACACCAAAGCTAAAAGAATTACAAATGAAGTTGGAGGAATTGTTGAGGAAAGGGTACATCCATCCAAGTGTTTCACCTTGGGGAGATCTAGTACTTTTTGTCAAAAACATGGATGGAACCTTGAGGCTGTGTATTGACTTCTGAAAACTGAACAAGTACACTATAAAGAACAAGTATCCGCTACCCCAAATTGATGACCTCTTTGATAAGATAAGAGGAGAAAAGATATTTTCAAAGATTGACTTAAGGATAGAATACCATCAGGTAAGAGTCAAGGAAGAAGACATTCATAAGACAACCTTTAGGGCTAGGTATGGGCATTATGAATTTGTAGTGGTGCCTTTTGGACTGACCAATGCACCAGTTGTCTTCATGTGCTTAATGAATGGCATATTCATAAATTATTTGGACAAGTTTGTCATAGTATTCCTGGACGACATACTTATCTATTCTATGTATGAAGAGGAGAATGAACATCACTTGAGATTTGTATTGCAAGTACTGAGAGAACATCAGTTGCACGCCAAGTTGATTAAGTGTTATTTTTATCAAAAGCAGATCCATTACTTGGGACACATTATTTCAGATCAGGGCATATCAGTAGATCCAGAGAAGATTGAAGACATTAGAGGATGGCCAATACCTAGAAATATATCAGATGTCATATCTTTTATGGGATTAGCCGGTTACTACAAAAGGTTCATAATAGGGTTCTCTAAGATTTCTCACCCCATCACCTCTTTGCAAAAGAAGGGAACTAAATTTGAATGAACACTCAAGTGTGAAAATAATTTTAATTTGTTGAAGGAATTACTTATTAGTGCACTTGTGTTAAATATTGTTGACCCAAATGAAAGTTTTGTGGTATGTACAGATGCTTGTAAGGAAGGACTTGGGGGACTCCTCATGTGGAATGGACATGTCATTGGATATGAGTCCATAAAGCTTAAGGAACATGAGAGGAACTATGCCATGCATGACTTGGAACTTGTTGCCATTGTTCACGCCTTGAGGATGTGGAGGCATTATCTCATGGGGAAGAAATTCAAATTAAGGACAAAATATGTTGGTCTGAAGTATCTTTTCGAACAACCAACCTTGAATGCTAGGCAAACAATATGGTTAGAATTTTTAAGTGAATATGACTTCGATATCAAGAATATCAAGGGAAAGGAGAATAAAGCTGTCGATGCACTTAGTAGGAGAGTTCATCTCATGCATGCTATTGTTGCCAGTATGCATGAGTTAGACTTGAAGAGCAGAATTTTAGATGGTCTTGTTATAGATCAACATTACCTACAGGTAAAGGAAAACTTACAGCAAAGAGATGTACAACAGAAAATAAAGGAGAACGAGATAAAGGAATATGGATTCCTCATGCATAAAAATAGAATCTATGTTCCTAGTTCTGGAGAACTAAGGAATTTGGTACTGAAGGAAATGCATGATGTTCCTAATGGTGGATATCTCGGTTACCAGAAAACAATTACAGCAGTAAGAATCTAGTTCTTTTGGCTAGTAATGAAGAAGGATGTTGTTTATTACATCGATCGATGTATGGAATGTTAGAAGGTGAAGGTTGAGCATAGGCACCGAACGGGTTTGTTGCAGCCATTGCCAATTCCAGAGAAGAAAAGGGAAGTGATAACCATGGATTTCATCACAGGATTACCCAGAACGAACAAGCAACACGATTCAATCATGGTGGTGGTTTACAAATTAACAAAGGATGCTCATTTTGTGCCTGTGAAGACAACGCATACAACAACTAATATTGCAGAAATTTTCATGAAGGAAATTGCTAGGTTGCATGGGATACATAAGACAATTGTCTCAGACAGAGATGCAAAGTTTACCTCCAATTTGTGGAGGGGATTGTTTAAAGGATTTGGCACAAATCTAAACTTTAGCACAACATATCATCCCCAGGCAGATAGGAAAACAGAGAGGGTCAATCGAATAATTGAAGACATGTTGAGAATGTATGTGATGGATAAGCCATCTAAGTGGGAAGATTACTTAAACTTGGTTGAGTTTGCATATAACAATGGGTATCAAGCTTCATTGAAAATGATCCCATTTGAATCCTTGTATGGTAGGAAATGAAATATTCCAGTGAGCTGGGACAACCCAGTGGATAGAGTGGTACTTGGGCTGGAGTTGCTCAAGGACATGGAAGATCAGGTGGTCAATATTAAGTAGAATTTAAAGGTAGCTCAAGATAGACAGAACGTTTATGAATACAAGAACATGATAGTTAGAGAATTTAAAGTAGGGGAGCATGTACTTTTGAAAGTGAAGCCCAAGAAAATATCTTTGAAATTGGGTAGTTTTACAAAGCTGGTAGCCAGATTCTGTGGTCCATTCGAAATATTCGACAAAATAGGGTCAGTTGCATACATGCTTGCATTGGCTGCTTCCATGAATGTGAATAATTTATTTCATGTATCTTTGCTAAAGAAATATGTACATGATCCTAACCATATTATTGTTTGACATCTGATTCAGGTAGAGATGGAGGGAGAATTTTAGGTTCAACCAATGCGAGTGTTGGACAAAAAAGTAAAAATGCTCCAGAATCGAGTTATAGAACTGGTAAAAGTTCAGTGGACCTGCTACGTTCTTGAAAATGCTACCTGGGAGCATGAATATGCCATGCGGGTAGAGTACCCGCATATTTTTGAATAAATTTGAGATTTTGATCTATGTTTTGTATATGCACTAAGGACAGTGCCAAAATAAGGGGGAGGGGATGTAACACCCCATGTTTCTGAACCCCCATTTTAAATAATGTATTGTTACAATGTTGAGAGGCCAGAGTGCCCAAACAATTATTGAAGGGAGAGTATGCCCAAGAAATGTAATGTTTTGATCATTAATAATAATAAATACATTGTTGGTTGCTAGATAGACAAGGACTAGATTTATAGGAGGATATGATTCCACAAGAGAGGGAGCTTGAGGGACTAAGTGTTTATTCCTATTTTTTCTTATTAACATTTTTGTCTAAGGGAGGGGATCGATTACATGAACTTATTGGGGAAGGCCAGAAGGTTCTTATTTTCCCCATGAGGTTACTTAAACCCGCCTCTGGTTTGATGGGGGGGTGGGGGTTGGAATGATGACTTGTTCATTATTTTCCCATTCCCTTAGTCATTATTCCATCACGCACTCCCATTGACCCCCTGACTCATCCATTGATCCATCATCACCTGCGTGTTGGCTTAGCAAAGGAAATGAAGCTGTTGAAGAACTTAGCCACAGGATAGTTGGTTGTAGTGGTCGCTGGTGTGATCTAGCTATGACGTAGGGCCTATTTGTCT
Source organism: Picea mariana (assembly GCA_032191745.1). Classification (NCBI taxonomy): domain Eukaryota; kingdom Viridiplantae; phylum Streptophyta; class Pinopsida; order Pinales; family Pinaceae; genus Picea; species Picea mariana. The sequence continues at coordinate 11,045 of JASDQU010506738.1, forward strand.
GAAATGAATTGGCTTGTTCCCTATTTTGTTCAAAACTATGAGTCCTAAGAGTTCCAACATTGAGATTCTGGACCAGCTGTGTTGGAAGCCCTAGAAGGAAGGAGAAGGACTACTTGAGGGATTGGGTGGAAGAGAAGGGTGGAGGTCCATTCTCTCGAGTGGCATAGGCTAGGTAGAAGAGAGCTGGGTACATGGACTATTGTGGGTGTCAGGAAACCTGTGAGAGCTTGAGAGATGACTAGTTTGGGAACCCAATTACACTCTAGAACCATCCTTGTGGATTCATAGCCCTGGCTCGGGGGTGACACTGTTGTTGGGATTTAGAGCAGCGATGTCTATGGTTGGGTCGAACATCCTTGGTATGCAGCCATTCAGTGTCGTCTTTCATAAAGATAAGTGCTCTATATTGTGATATTACTATCTGTGTATGAATGTATTCTGCTATGTAGTTTAATTTTCATTTATATGTATATGAATGTATTTTCGCTGTGTATATTTAATTATCGCTTAACACAATCTTTAGATCTTCCATGCTTGTTGAATATTGTTGTGCATGTCGTTAAATCTGTTATCTTATGCATCCTTAATAAATAAAGAAGGTCAGCGTGAGAAAGAAGTCCAAGGGAGGGCTTGCAGGTAGCATACCCGGCCTATGGGTGGCTTGGTATGTTACACGATTACCCTCGTTACGACTACATGATGCCTTTAAGTCCGTCCAAATCCACTTACTAAGATATTCAATTGGAAACCCACTCCTCTCATTCTCTTTGTGATTCATATCCTAATCCATTTCATGTGATCTTTCCTACTGATGAGATGATCATGTCAATCCTGTCTATGGAAGACACTCCCTGGGATGATGGGCATCATCACACCATTCTCTTTCTAGAACGTGACACCATAGAGAGTTATCAATGGATTTCGACTTCGTCAACCGTTGTTGTGGTTTCTTCCATTCCTGAGTCAATGCATGATGTTTTGTACGAAGGTAACTTGAGTAACATTTCACCTACCATCCCTCTCGACATTTCCATTAAACCCAGAGTCGTGGAGAATGTTCATATCGGGGCCTCATGTTCTACTGATGAGGTCCACACATATAAATCCCTTTTCCAAGAATTTCACGATGTTTTCTCCTGGAGTTATGAAGAGATGCCAGGTATTGATCCTGTTATCATTGTGCATGAGATTAATACATACTGGGTATGTCACTAAACCTTTTTGACAATGACTTCGCCCAGTACATCCATGCAAAGCTGCTGCTATCAAGTTTGAGGTTGAGAAACTTCTTAAAGTTGGCTTTGTTTATCCCATGGCTTTGACTAATTGGGTATCCAATCTCGTTCTGGTAAATAAGAAACAAGGTACCATCCATGTTTGTGTATATTATAGGGACATAAACAAGGCTTGTTCTAAAGACAATTACCCGACCCCTTTCGTTGACCAGATCATTGACGATTGCTCTAGTAGAGAAATATTCTCTTTAATGGATGGTTTCTCAAGCTATAATAAAATTAATATTTTACCCATGGACCAACAAAAGACCGCTTTTATTTTCCCTTGGGGAAACTTTGCTTACCAGAAATTACTCTTTGGTCTCAAGAATGTTGGCGTGAATTTTCAGTGCGCTATGTCTTATGCTTTCCATGATCTTAAACACATTGTACAACATTTAAGGGCCATTTTCATACGTTGTCTTTATTACCGTATCCACTTGAACCCACACAAATGTGTTTTTTGTGTGGAGTCCGACTGACTGCTTGGTTTTATTGTGTCGATACACGAGATTCGAGTAGACCCCTTGAAGGTTGAGGCTATCCTTAATCTACCTCCTCCTTCCACTTTACACCAGCTCCAAATTTTACAAGGGAAGGAAACATTTTTACGACGATTCACTCGGCTACTTAAGAAAGGTTACTAGTTCATATGGGATAACATTGCAACCAAAGCCTTCGAAGATTTGAAACTTGACTTAACCCGTAGGCCATTACTATTCCCCCCTGACTATAGCCAAGATTACTTCCTCTACTTAGCTGCTTCAAACTCTACCATTGCCATGGTCTTAGTCTAAGAGGATGATTCACATGACGAACATGTGATATACTATTTGAGTCAGAGTCTCATTATTACCGAGACCAAATACTTACATGTGAAAAATTGGCCTTGGCAGCTGTTCAAGTTGTCCAACGTTTTTGTCATTATATCTTGTTACGTCGAATCACTGTTATTTCCGATTGCAACCCTATGCAACACATCCTTACCTGACAACTGCTAGGGGAATTACTCCAAATGGATAGTGATTCTCCAGGAGTTTGACTTGGAATTCTAATGCACTAAGTCAAATAAATCCTTGGTTTTCATCGAACTAATATGTGGCCTTCCCTCCACTGAGACAGAAAATGTGCTAGAGGAATCCTTTCCTGACAAATAAAGTTTTCTAATCAGTTCTAATGACGTATGGTACAAAGATATCATTATCTATCTCCATAATCAAACTTTTTGGCCTGACCTATCTAGTACATATCGTCGTCGTATATCCTATCAAGCTCGACAATACATCATTCTTAGTGATACCCTTTATCACCGTGGTATTGACTCCATTTTACGACAATGTCTCAATTATGATGAAGCTGAGAAATCTTTGAATGATTGTCACTCTGGAGCATGTGGAAGTCATATGTCTGGGTATTCCACTGCCCAAAATATCTTACGAGCGGGTTATTTCTGGCCTTCTTTTTTCAAGGACTACATCAGTGCTGTTCAAAAATGCCATGCTTGCCAAACTTATACTAAAAAAACAAGATCTCATCCTTCTCCCTTACTTCTTGTAGTTTCTATTGGTCCATTCGCCAAATGGGGCATTGAGTTCATGACATGTAACCCTCACTTGGTCGGGGGGCATGGGTACACATTGTAGCTCTGGATTATTTCATTAAATGGGTCGAGGCGATGCCTACATTTGATAACACTAGGAAAACTACAACATTGTTCATATTCAATCACATCATTACTTGGTTTGGTATCCCTCAAGCTATCATTACTGATCACGATAGTCATTTTCGGAATTTCATGATGTCTGAAATTACTGAAAAGTTGGGTCTTTGCCATAAAAAATCAACCCCCTATTACCCACAGGACAATGGCCAAGTTGAAGAAATCAATAAAGTCCTCATTACTATGCTTTGACGGATGATAGGAATTCATAAGACAAGTTGTCACACGATGTTGTTCTCAGCATTATGGGCCTGTCGGACATTCATTAAGTCTGCCATGGGATTTACACATTTCCAACTAGTTTATGGTATCGAGGCTATCTTGCCGATTGAATGTGAAATACTGTCTCTGAAAATGGACATTGAAATTCTCCCCAATACCTTTACCAAAGAAGAAAATATTTTGTATTTGATACAACTAGATGAAACCCGTCATGATTCCTCCCTAGTTATTGAAACTGAGAAGAAACATCTTAAATCCCAATACGACAAGCATGTCAAGCCACGTGTTTTTTCTGAAGGTGATCTAGGTCTCCTTTACAAACAAGATCGTGATTTGCTAGGAGCTGGTAAATTTGAGGCCATGTGGTGAGATTCTTACATCGTCAAACGTGTGTTGGAGAAGGGAGATTATGAGCTAGTTGATTATGATGGAATCCCTTTGAGTGAAGCCAGAAATGGGCTTTACTTAAAGAAGTACTGTGATTAAGTCATTTTTTCATGAGTTATTTTACTTTTAGTGTATCATACTGTTGTGTGATTTTTTGTTTGGTTTCAACCTTCAACTGCTTACCTTGCATTGTGCTTGGTTTCCAGATGTCAGTGTCTTCGCTACCCTACATTGACTTCGTTGATGGTGCTAGTCACAACACTCATAACTTAGAATATGTTGCTTGGGAAATATATGCACCTACGGATGAATTGATTAGTCTACTTGGTGTTTTCCTTGGTTGTGCAACTAACAATATTACAAAATAAAGTGTAGTCATCGAATTGATGACCGATGTTGTGTCACTTGGAATACGTCATTTTGTTGTACGAATCGATTCGCAGTTAGTAGTTCTACAATTGGGTAATGTTTACTCCATTTGAAGTCCTACATTATTAAGGGTATATTTACGAATTCACCTCTGGGAACGTCATTTTGATTACATTGAATATCAACACATTCCTATATGTCTAGATACATTGATAGATTCTTTATCTAATTATGTGTCAGACAAACATTTGAGAAATTTATAAAATCCAATCACACTTTGTATATACAACAAGTAAGCCAGTAGAAGCCTCATGTATATATAACGATAAAAGTGTTACAAAAGTATTTTTGTCCAAAGACCAAAATGTCAAAAATGTGACGCACTTGGCTTCATATACAAAAAGAGCATCAAGGATGTTACTCGCTATAACATGCGACTGCCCGTGCTAACTTGCAGAGAAGTCGACCGATGGAAGCAGACATGCCCACTGTATGACGCTGATAATGCCATGGGATATCGTCGATGGAGGAATACATGATTTTCATCATAAGCCCCTCTAGATTCTTCTCCAGAATCTCATAGTCAACAACAACTATTCCTGCTATGTCATCTCTCTCCCCTTGCCTCTGGATGGGGGATGAACCTGGAGGTTGGTAAGGTCCCATGTCTGGATCATCGAAAGAGCATTTGATCAGTCATCGGATAAATAACACATAAGAACATTTTATATTTAAAATCACAAAAACATTATATAAACAAAATGTACTTCTTACCTATGTCTCCCCATTGGGATCCCTCGAGAAGAACCAAGTCTGGGTCACCTCAGAAGTCTACATCAGCATAGGCATAGTCATCTACCATGAGTATCCAGGTCCTCAACCAGTCAAAGAAAACATCATTATATTTGACGATAGAACCAGTCACATGTCGTGCCATGAGGTCAAACTAATTATTCATTCTTGGATCCTGTGGGGCAGTTATACCCCACTCTACCTGCAAGCGTAAATATGGGACCCTCTGCAGGAAGAAGGACACCAAAATCAAACTGTATCTAAATTGTTTTAGGTCACCATTCCTGCACTTGGTTAATTGTTTTTTCATGCTTCTAAGAACCCTGTCACACTAGTTGAAAACTCAGGGCTCCATGCATTCCAGTGCATACTGGAAGTAGCTCTGAAGAGCCATATGGGGAGATACACTCCCTGCCATGCGTGTGATAGTGTAGAGGACTATCTATAGAGGCAAGTCATGAACATCTCTGATAGTGACTTTTCCGCTATGTTTTTGAGTACCGAGTACGTAATGCTCACTAATATAGTGACTCATGGGCTTTCCACCTCCCCTGCTACTTGTCAGTGCAACTCAGGCCCCACATCGAGACAAACTGGTCAAGAAATAGATATCCTCGATATCTATCATCAGAATGTGTGACCCCACATGGAATTATCGTTGGTTCACATCCCACATGTGAACTAAGTATTTCGGTAACCTCAACTAGGCCCTCATGCCATGGATCTTGAAACATTTTATAAGTCCACACTCTTGGAGAGTATTTACCATTCTCGGGTCGTTCTTGACAAAGTAATATTCCACCTCATGCTCTCTCTCTTTCCATTCCAACATTCTTACTGTAGAAAACCTCCAATGGAACATAAAAGAGGGATTAGCATCTTTATATATTCCCTGGAAACTTTTTATTGGAAAATACATCTAAAAACACTTTTTGATTTGCGCACGTCGTAGGCTAGGCCATTTGTACAGTGCGGAGTCATCGCAGGCTAGCCAAAAGGTCATCTGCGATGACCCTGGTTCGTCGTAGGGCATGATATGGGGTGCCTGCGACGACCTCCACGCGTGGGTACCCTTGAAAACTCAACCCAAAAGGTCATTTCTAACCAATGAAAAGCAAAAATTGATCCATGAAAAGTTGAAGGAGATGAAAATTACCTATTCAATGGAGGCTATTCGTTAAATAATCAACTATGCCTCCCACAATCTGTAATGAAATTTTGAGGTAAAATTGGGGTTTTGGAACAAATTTTCGGTGGAGTAACAATGGAATAGTAAAAATAAGTTTTTACCCATATTTATTAACTTTTTTAGTTTTCCGATTATATTTTATATTATTTTACGTATTTCACCTAAACCCTAAAGTTATAATGACATTGAAAGTGTTTGTTTTTTTTGCAGATGAAAAACCTAGGAGTGAAATATTGAACAAGTATGCGTCTTTTGGTTTTCTTTTATACATTTGTTGCATGTACAAATCCTTTTGAATTTTTTTAGGAAAAACTCTGAGCTCAGGTTTTTCTCCTTCTCATGCTCGTAAATCAATGAGAATGCAACTGAGTATACTTTTGTCGTCTTTTCATACTCATAATGGTAACACGAAAAAAGAAACCCATGGAGTATCCTTTAAGCTCTTTTCACACTCTGTAAAAATGAAAAGATTGTCGAGCGACCTTGTTATTTTCACGCTCGTAAAATTATTTGAAGAATTTTTTTTATGAGAGGTAGGTTATCACTTTTTCAGTCTCATCAGGTCAAATTATGAAAAATGAACTTGTGGAGTCCTCTTTAAGTGTTTTCAAAACTCTCTAAACATGAAAAAACCTTGAGTTTTATCTCTTTGGACTCGTTAAACAAACATCGAAAGACCCATATGGGACTGAACCACTCCTTCTTAGGGTTCATTAAAAGTACTCTGAAGGACTCATCCGAAAGATGGGCTTACATCAATAAGCATGTGTTATCCTCCTCAAGCTTGCGTAAAAATAAATAGGTACTCGCCAGAAATGGTGGGGGGGAATTTGGGAAATAAATGTGTCTATGTATCCATGTTAGTGGCAATAATAGTTTCTCTTGAACATGACACTCCCCTTCATCATTGTATCTGGGCTAGGAAATCCATTCGTCTCTCATTTGACCATCCACATGTTCGTATATTGGGTCTGTATTGAGTCAATGATGCCAAGAACATTATCATTTCACTCATATGTTCAATAGAAGTTCAACCTTAATAAGTATCCTATCGAGTCAACCATCTGCAATTATAAATTTTCTACCATGTTGGTCTTCCCTATGTCAGTTTCGAATCATTTGATATTCTGATCTATCTCAAATCTGTTACTTATTTTGTGTCATTGATGGGGGATACATCAAGGCCCTCCTGTGATGAGTCTTTTCATGTTGACTTCAACTCATTATCCAGAAACAATACTTAGAAATCATTCAGTGCCTTAGAACTTGCATGCCTCAATGGCAGGTTTCTTCGCTTTCAACACTAGGTTAGCATCATTGGCCTCTGATTGGAGGATTCCCTCAAGTGTTCGAATTCAACTCCTTTATTCACACTCGTTGGATTGTACTAGGGTACCTTGGGAGTAATTTACATCAATGGTGATTTCCCTTGCACTTGTTAACGGTATTCATTAATGACCGGTAATCAAGTGGTTTCTACCATGTTCGACTTTGGCACCTGTAATCGGATGGTTAGATTCATACTTAGAGATGATGAAAATGAAGACCCTGGATAATAGAATTTTGGTATAGGTTTCAACGGAGTATTCATGATTTGTATTTCCAGATAGATCCACTTTGTATGTCTCGTGGCTATGTCTGAATTTGATTCATTTTAGCACATAGATTCATAGTGTATTCTGGGTGGCTATGTGGATTTCACATTGACATGGATCCACGGTGTATATTTGGTGGCCATGACTCATTTGAAATTTTGTAATCTGAGTATGGGAATTACTACCTCGGACAATGGTATATTATTATGTTGATGCTTGACTATTTGCAGGTTCCCGACTGATGTGTTCTTTGTTTCCAACACACACATTCTACAAATTATTTCAGTTGTCGCGATTTCCAGTCTCATACTTTGGTGGGTATTCTATTACACATTATTTTGGTTACCCTAGTGATCCATTGACAAACATGTGTTCATGTTCCCAAAAAGATCCTTTCTTCAAGAGGAATGTGATTAAATTTCTCTTATCAAAAACCTTGTTAAGGAGGGTTGTCGTAGGCTTCACCATAAGAAGGGTGTGATGATGCCTAGTCATCTCCCTCTTTCCTAAAGCTCAATTGTGATGTCTCTACAAGATTACCTAAAGTTGGGGTGCACCGATGTCAAAAGAATAAGAAAAGGTTAAGTTTCACAAAATTTCTAAAAGGGGTTCTTCTATAATGTTTGGTGGTGTCCGTATGGTTGGGATCCTACTTGCGTCTCTGATTTGGTGGGATCATCCCAATCTCTTTAACCATCTCTCTTTCCCCTATATAAAGAGGAATTTATCACGACTAAGGTTGATTTTAAGTTTAATGAAGGTTGAATAAGATAAGATTGCATGGAGAGTTCTGCATTGGATCATTCTTGAGAAACTCATTTCATTTCATCAAGTCATTATGGATCTTATTCATTCAAGATTGGAGAAAGTGTGTGTTGGAGCAAAGGGTCATTGGAAGGGGACCTTGCAACATCAAGGATTTGGTTGTAATATCCACTTTCATTATTATATAATACAGTGATATGTTTCTTTCCCATAAAACTTATCTCGTTTTATTGTATGATTCCTTGATCACATACATAGGTTCTCGTTGAGTTTATTATTTCTTTCACTTTGGTTGGTTTGTGTTCCCTTGTAGATTCAATAGCACAAGAGCACTGGAGTGGAGTTAGGAAGACAACGACAAGAGGAAGTGATATTTAAATGGTATATTTCCCATCTCTTTCTAGATAGTAAACTCAATGATTAGAGCTTAGGGAAAGTGTCATGTTTTGTTATGTTTTTTTCTAGATCTAGGTGGATCTAGGGAGATCTGTTTATGTCCACATTTACCGATAAGTTCCATAACACCCCTAGTCATAGAAAAGTAGGAATTCTTTGGATTCAATGATAGGGAAAATCCCATGCACTTCACAAAAGTTTTCCTTAAGTTCTTAATGTCGTCTTCATCTATCTTGGAGAAGACATACATATCATATAGATATATGACAATGAATATATTATTCTCTCCCACAAAGGATATATCCATGGCTGTCTGGAATGTAATTCTTGCATTTATTAGAACAAGTAGAATTTTATCATACATGAAAGTTCTGCATGTGGTTATGAAGGTTGTTTTTTCCCCATCATCAGGATACGTTACTACATGATTATATCCCTAGAAACCATCCATCATGGAAATCATATTCCATCCCTCCACTTTGTAAAGTATATGATCCATCTTAGGAAAAGGATAATTGTCTTTTAGTGAGCATTTGTTCAGTTTTCTGAAGTCCACACAAAGCCTTATCTCTCCACTCTTTTTTCTAAATGGGACCATATTTTCTACCCATTCATAATATCTAAGGGGAATGATGATTTGAGCATCAAGTAACTTCCTCACCTCCTTCTCAATTGTTTCTAGCAATAGGGGTTAACTTTCCTTAACTTCTTCCTGAAAGTCTTAGTACCAGACTTGAGAGGTATCCTATGTTGTATGATGATGGTAGCATAGGTATTCAGGTCTTCATACTTCTAGGAAATGACATCAATATATTCTTTGAGCAATCACAAGTATTTTTCCTTTTCTTGGGGGATATTTATTTTGAAAAATTTATGAATTTTGGCTCATTTTCTATCCCATGTTGCATTATTCATAATTGTCATATTTGGGTAAGATTGTAGGATTTATGGGCACATCATTCCTTCCAAAACGTTGCTCTAGGAGCACCCTTCCTTTAGGTATAAAATTGTTTTTCAGTTGGAGGACCTTATTCCCAACCATGTACTCACTAAATTCGGAGGTTATCTGTATCTATGTTTCAATCATAGTTTCCCAATTTTCTTCATCATCTAAATCTACATGTGTGTTGGTAAATTCATCTATGACCTCCATGAATCTTTTGATCATATTCAAACACTTTCCAGTATTTATGTTATCAGGGATGGAAGGTCGATATCTCATCTCAATATCATATCTCATCTGAGGTACAATAGGGGTTTTAAAGGTGCTAGTTGTTGTTTCTAAGGAATCAACTAATTGAATAAATTCTCTTGAAATAGAAGTGATATTAAAAGATTTACAAAAATTGTCAATTAAATCCCATACCTTATTCTTGTAGGCCCTCATCCTGGGATGCCATGTCTAATAGAAACCTTTGATTTGTTGAACAACAAGTTCTGAGTCTCCAAAGGCTACCAACTTGGTGATCTGCATCTTCCTTGCTACCTCTAAACCACAAATTAGGGCTTCATACTTAGCTACATTGTTATATCATCATACTCCAATTTCTAGTGAAGATGAATTTCTTCTTTTTTAGAGGAGATGAGGACTATTCCAACTCCCACTCCTTCCTTTGAATATGATCCATCAAAATTCATCTTCCATATAACATGAAATTCTTGGGAAGGGCTCACAACATGGATTATAGGAGTCAAAACTTCTTTGTATTCTTCATTTACTGTGAGGATGCAACATCCCAAGTCTCCATCAACACCATATATGGGGTGATTTACATAGTTGTTTTGGTCATTGACTGCATAAGAATTTTTTTTTTCTCTATATAATCTTCTATTTTCTCCTCCAAATACTGGCACGGTAGTGATGCAAACCCCCACCCACTCTCTGGGGACTGCATGAACTCCTGGTCTAGGATCGTTTGACTTCGGGAGATGGATTAGCTCCCAGGTTCATTTTGAACCTTCACTTACACTTCCACAGGCCTTTTCCCTCTCGTTCGAAACTAAAATACCTTACAGAGGTCCTCGATGGTTCAACGGTGGAATCCATGTGATCTTAGGATTAAACCCATGGTATTATGTATTTACGCATCAATGCTTCAGGATTTCAGAGTTTCAAAACTCCGACCTTCAGGAGTTCCAACAACAACAAACGACGGTTCTCCCAAATGTCGGATTTGAAAACTTTCGAATTAGCAAGTGAACCAATCAACAACCCCTATATCACGCCGAGATCTACGACTTTGAATTTCTTTGGTATTTTAGGCTTTGAGGTAATTATCCGATCCAACTTACACTTTCGTTGAAAACCAAACTCTGGATAATCGATTGGATGACTAGCACTCCTCCTCGAGATCAATGGCTCGTGTGTACTTCGTACTTCGGACCTTCTCAATGCACAACCCCACCAAATCTATAAAGAGATGAAATCCTATGTGACAAGGCTCACTTCATGATGTTCCATGTGTCCTTTGGGATGAGTGGTTAGGATCCACTTCAAGGTTCGACCTTTGGTTGTTTTCAACTTCAAACACTTTTCAACCTCCTTCTCCCGAACTATGGGGATTCTAAAACCACGACGATTCGCTGACATGTGTCCACTGAAATCGACGCTCCACATGAGGTTAAGACTTCATAATTTTAGGGGTTTTGACTCTTGGGTCCTCCTCAAATGAAATTTATCGAACTCGCGAAGTCCAAAGGACTTCCGGTAGTAACTCCTGTGCTACTTTCCCAGATCTAGCAACTAGGAAAATATTGGTTTCTCCATGAATGGATCTCGTCCAATCATCCTCCAAACTAATAAGAATCCTCATTTTTCAAATGATCTCAGTCACTATCATTCCTGAGCTTTACCAAGCAAGGAAATTTGAACCTTTGGTGCCTTTTTTTCATTCCTCTGAACACTTTACAACTTCATACTTAGAAAGTTTTCTAAGTCCCTCCTGCGTAGCCCTGGTGCTTGTTCACCTTGAAAATTTCAAGTTTCTTGAGAACTTTTCACGTAGTCTTTGCACTCTCCAAACTTATACTCTTCAACACTCCAGCTGATTGCAGGACCAATGCACACCTTGCATGGGTTTTCTCTCAAACTTTTCTCTCCACTAAGTGATTGTGCACTCCTTTCACTCCCTCTATAAAGTTTCACACTACCTATTCTGAGATTCTTAATTAGACTTGACTCAACCTTCACACACCTTGCGATCACTATGCACTCCTTGCACCAAAGCTCTCATAAGATAAACTATTGAAACTTAAGGAAACATTAATAGTTCATCTTTCTAACTAACAAATGCATACATATGAGCATAATCAACCACAACAAGCAAATAACATAACATTTACTCAATGAAATCAGAAATAAGAAAAACTATGCATTTGGAATAAAAAATTTGTGTTTATATTCATTAAAAAAAGTATGTACATGGACTCATACACTTCTCAACAACTCTCTATAATAACCAACAACAATAACAATGAGATTCAATAGCCTTAACATTGAGATTCAACACCAATAGTAAGATACAACAACCTCATTTGGGCATAGATTACATATATTTATACACGAGGAGATTCTCGAGCCTTCCCTCCAACCTACCTTAGTTATATCCTATCACAATTAAAAAACTTATCTACTAAGGCCTATGACAATGAAAGAGCATTTACAAACTAGATAAGAGATGAGGCTCAAAATCTATACAATTCTACAAATAATTAAGGTGATTATAGTCTCTTGGGATCCTATACAATGGCTCAAGCCTCCAAATATTAAAATATCTTTGATTACAATGTTTCAAAAATTTAATATGATCCCCCCTCCTTGGGATCAAAACCAACATTAAATGTGCATGTTGGAGTTGAGTTGTCCTCCAATCGGCCTCCTTTGGTGTTGATGGCAATGCTCCTGCATCATATTCCTTTGGAAAAAAGATTCATGAAATGTTTTTTGTGAGCTCCTGTACTTTTTTTTCCATGTCTCTAAATATCAGGTTTAGTTACTAGACTAGCATCCTCCGTTGGGTGATTTTTGCACTTCACTAGGTACTCAAAATAAGTCTTCCACCTAGTGATCTTCTTGCCAATCCCTTGGTACAGAATTTTCTCCATTTGTGGATTTTATGTTGTGGGAATTTGCTTTTCCCACTGGATCTTATTATGATCACCTGATCCTCCTTTATCATCTATCATGTAAGGGCACATGCCTGCGACATTGACTATTGGTAATATTCCAATATTTTTTGGCAGTTCAATCTCATAAGTGTTGGAAACAAATTTTCCGAGGGTTTTACATGGTCCTATCTTATTCATATTTAATTTTTTATATGTTCCCTTTGGGAACCTTTTCTTCCTTAGATGTGCTAATACTTTATCTCCAACCTTGAAATGAACCTGTCTTCTTCTTTTATCAATTCTTCTATTGTACTTCTGACTATTATCCTGTAACTGTCCTTTTATCCGATCATGTAGCTCTTGCATTTCTGCAGAAAAGTCTTCTGCTCCTGCACTTTGGAACTCATCATGTCCTAAATTTATTAACTCTGAAAACCATACACTATCTGAAATGGAATCTTTCCATTGATTATGTTCGGGGAATCATTGTATGAAAATTCTACTTGGGGCAGAATTTGATTCCACTGACTATGATGTTCAGTGACCGAACTCCTCAATAAATTTCCCAAACTTTGATTTACTACCTCATTTTGTCCATCTGTATGAGGGTGATATGTTGAAATGAAGGACATGTTTGTCCCCAACTTCTTCCATAGAGTTCTCCAAAAGTGTCCCACGAATTTTGTATCTTTGTTTGAGACTATACTTCTGGGAAATCCATGTAATCTCACAACCTTAAAAAATAAATTGGCTATGTGAGTAGCATCATTGGTTTTCTGGCATGGTATGAAATGTTCCATCTTTGAGAACTTTTCTACCACTAAAAATATGGAATCACTCCCCCTATGGGTTCTTGGTAATCCCCATTATCACATGAACTTGTCAGAGTCCCGTGGGTTTGTGGTTGCTACCTAAGTCTGTAATTTTTCCCTGTCTCTCTCCTTTTCGCAGAGCAAGTCTTAAATTCCCCTCCCTTCAGCTTGTAAAATATTTTTTGTTTCCTCCCCTCTGTGTTTAAAGTGCCCTAATCTCCCTAGTTTCCTAGCCCATAGCCATTCGTCTGAATCCTTGATCGTGCAGGCCACATCCATGAACACAAAGCACATCTTTCTTAGAAATCTATTTTGGGATTGAAGCATAAGGAGATGGAAGTTTTAATCTTTAAATGGAGAAGATTCCTAGAACAATCTAGATCAATGTCTCACGGGCATTTGGGAGTGCCAATTTTCATGAAGTATATCAGCAGAGAAAAAGGACCTGAAGTAAGTATGGACTGTTGATCTTAAAGGGGACTTATGGCAGTTGATCCAAGACTTTGGGGAAATGAGCTTCGGGATATTTGAAATGAGAAGTGCTTAGAAATCCCAAAGGGATGAAGTCCCAAAGGCCTGAAATGGATCTGATTTGTTGATCAGCCAGATCCACATGTCATCAGATCCTCATCTCCAGAGGTTTTTCTTAGAGGGAAATGTGGTTTGAGAATCGAAATTCTCAAAGGCAGATTCGCGAAGAAGACCTCAGTCGTTGATTCAAAGAGGGAAGATATGATCCGTCGATCTAAAGCACCAGATTTGGGCCATTGATCAGGAAGCCTCATCTCAGATCACAAGATCAATGGTCATGCACCATTTGCGGGTTCATAAGGTGCACACGTTTTAAAATTTCAAGGGCGGGCCGCAATCAGAACTGTGGTTTTTGGAAAGGGATGTGTGGTGGTTCATGGTGACTTGTGGGGAAAAAGAAGTTTTCTTTCAAACCACCCTTGGTAGAGCCTACAATCACGGAATTGCATAGGGTCATGACCCTAGGTTACATTGAAGATGGAGTGATGGAGAGGAGTTGTGCCAAAGGCCTAAATCACCCGTATTTGGTCACAGAAGAAGATCTGCTTGGCCTCGATGGATCGGGATTGACTTGAAGAACTCATGGGAAACACCTGGAACATTCATGGGTTTTAGGCCTCATCCTGATCCCAATGAAGGTAGTTAATGGAAATGGGGGCAGTGGTTGAGACCTCGTCTCACCGCATAAATGGAATGCATGGAGAAAAGGGTCATGGGGGGCGATTGTCAGTCCAAAGCTCCCTGGTGGACGGATTGTTTCGCAGAGACTGCATTGAGCCAGGCTCACATCTGACATAAGAAGGCCTGCATAGTCTGACAGAGAAGGTGCTGACTGAAAAATTTGAATGAAATGGTCCGATCAAACTCCTCGTGGTTGATAAATTTATGAGTATAAGTATTTAGCTCTGATATTTTGTTAAAGGTCGAATGGTTGAGCTAGGCTCCCTGCTATTGTAATATTTTTATGAAGAACATTGGTTCTTTGGTTATGTGTTTGTTCTTGAGACATCCTAGTTAATGTAAGTCAGATTTATTGCTCCATCTTATTTTCCTCTGATACTAAGAGAGTTCATGATTGACTGATTCACATGGATTTTTGTGAGTGTATTATGATGAATGTTTGATTATAGTGTTGTTATAATTTATTTCAGTTTCTTTGAGATTTGAATTCAAGAGGATCTTGTGTTTAAGTTTCTCCTCCTTAGGCTGTTGGAAGGCTTGATGTCCACATCATACCTCTACACTCTCCTCACCAAAGTATTCCCTCTATTCACCCTTACTCCAACTTACTGACTTAAGTTGATTCCAAACCTTAATTGCTTATGCATGCTTGTCCAGATTTCTAAGTTAGAACATTATTATCATTGAGTCCTCTCCATTTGATCAACTAAAACTCATTTACATTTACTATATAAACTGATGGGTATTGGGCTTACCTTCTATGCAATCCAAAGGTGGCTACTAGTGCTAACATTTCTAGCATCGTTGTCAGGGAATGAATTGAAGACCTTTCCCTGGGATATAATGACAATGAACTTATGATTCTGAAGGTGCATCAGATATCAGAACCATTGAAGATTGCACTTGCACCTGGCGATTCCACTGTCTCGACTCCATTGTTTTAGTGTGGCTTCCATCTGGCTACACCTGAAGCCCTCTAAGAGAACACAACGATTAGATCTGGTCTTTGATGGTGAACAAAGGCTAGACACACTCACACTGTATATCATTCATCTGATAACTCCATGATTAAAGAATCGATTGGCAACTCCACTGGTTCGAAATGGAAAAAATCTTGGCTCGAAGGTTTGCTCCTTTTAACTTCTCTATTGTTCCTGGTTTTCCCAATGTTGTTCCTACTCCACATGAGTGGGGTGATTTTTTGCCCATATTTAGAGAACATAAAGATGACAACCTTGCCCAAAATCTTCGTGAGTTTCATGAACGCATGCACCAATGGGAGATACATCATGAGGATGTATTATTAAATATGTTCATTTTCTCATTAGCAGGAGATGCTCATCAATGGTATCAATCCTTACTCCCTGCTAGCATCTACTCCCTGGGAGATTTTCATGCAACTTTCAATAGGCAATGTCAAAAGTTTTATTCTTCAGAGTTAATTCGTCATCGTTGTTGTAAGGAATATAGATATGGTATTCATGACATAGTTTTTTCTTGCGAAATCTATGAGAATGAAGGATATACCTCTGAGGAGTTGATGGAGCTGGTAAATTTTTTTTTCTATAAGAATAGAGGGATTGGAGGCAGATTTCGCTTGTTGCTCTTATGAAGAAAATGTAGAGGATATTGCGGTCCTTGAAACATATGTTCTTGGTATCCCTTCTTATGATGAAGAAGTGATGTCGGATACTGACCAAGAACAAACAAATTTTGACAGATATCTGAATGAAGACGATGAAGAGCAGAGCTTTTCCATGGTTCTTGTTTATAGTGATTGTGAAACTAATCCTCGGGAGAGCCATGAAGGAGAAAAGGAGGGTCCACATCTCTCAGCTATCTTGGCTCAAAGTTTTTCCCCTTCCAATTTCTCAGCCATATCTGGTTATCCACATCCAATGTCGAGTATAAACGAATGGGATGATTATCTTTCAAGATTCAGAGGAAGCAAGCATGACCATCCTGGTGAGAACTTATTAAAATTTCATGTATTCATGCTTGAACATGGCTTATTTCACGAGGATGTATGGATCAAGATGTTCAGTGTTTTTTTATAAGAAGATGCTCTAGGATGGTGTCTATCTCTCCCTACTGCTAGTATCCATTCTTTGAAGGATTTTCACGATGCTTTTAATTCATATTACAGGAAGATTTACCTGAATCATCTTATTTTTTATAACTGTTGTAATAGGTTTGCACTCCACATTCTACAGATGATAGAGTGTTCCTCATGCGATGAGTCTAGTGAAGATTTGATTAAGAGATAAATAAAGGATGAAAGTGAGTATTTTGCAAATACAGATGAAAATTTTTCTCTCTCTATTACCCAAGATGAAGTCCTTCCATATATCATTGATGATAGCGTTGATGATGGAATAACTATGGATTGCATTATTTTTCGCTCCAAGTACACCTACTGTCTCATATTTAAAAGAAGAAATGGTTGAAGAAAAGAATCCAGATATTGCTCTTTTATCTTTTCAAGATAAAAGAGTTCTGCGCTCACCTACCCCTCAAAATTATTCAGAAGAAGAAATCATAGGCTTCCAATCTTCTTATGAAAGAGAAAGCTCCTACAAAGAGAAACATGATAGAGAGAAAGATCCATCCATGGATATACATGAAGTGACTTCTTTCTCTCATCTAGTAGATGTTATCAGAGAAAACAAAGGAGAAATGGAGGAGCTAAAGGTGTAATTTATCTCTTGTCTTGCAACTGCAAATGAGCAAGTATAACCTTAGATCAGCCGACCTGCATCAGTCCTCTACCCACCTATACACTCCGAGAACATCAAACGATTGGTGAGAAATAAGGAAGTGAAAGAGGTAATTTCTTATCAGTCCATATTTCCTGATTATAAATTTTGTGACCTTGTGAGGTTATATATGGAACTATGATTTCTAAAAGCATTGGAGCCTGTAAAATTGTTCATATTATCTTCATTTGGAGGTATTTCCAGTGTTCCGATACATATTTTCTTTATGATGTCATACTTCCCTTACCTTTTATGGATTACTTGCAATAAAGAGAAGAATTATATTACCAAACAGTCTAGGTGGTTATGGTGGAAGTTTTCTTTCACCTAACTCTTTGTAAAAAATAGTTAGCCTAGGATTGTACATGAATAGGCTCTTTCTGGAGCATGTGTTTTTTTTTTCCTTTTTATAAGTAGAATAGTGTACATGTCAACCTTTGGTGAAATGTTTTGATCTCGACTCCATAACCCAAAAGCTAAGGCACTAGAACTACTTGTTCTTGGAAACTCGTAGGGAGCATGACATCCCCTGTGGAGCCAAATGTTATCAGATGAACTTCGCAGAGTCCTCTGGGTTTGTTGCTTCTATCTAAGTCTGTAATTTTTCCCTGTCTCTCTCCTTTTCGCAAACGAAGTCTTAAATTTCCCCGCCTTCAGCTTGTAAAATTGTTTTTGTTTTCCCTCCTCTGTGTTTAAAGTACCCCAATCTCCCTATTTTCCCAGCCCATAGCCAGTCATTTGAATCCTTGATCATGCAGGCTGCAACCATGAACACAAAGTGTAGCTTTCTTAGAAGTTTGTTTTAGGATTGAAGAATAAGCAGAAGACAGCTTTAATCTTTCAACGATGAAGATTCCCAGAATAGTCCAAATCAATGGCTCATGGGCATTTAGGAGTGCTAACTTGCATGAAGTATAGCACCAGAGAAAAAGGACCCAAAGTGAGTATGAACCGTTGATCTTAAAGGGGATAGGTGGCAGTTGATCGAAGCCTTCGAGGAAATGAGCTTCATGATATTTGAAATGAGAAGTTCTTAGAAATCTCGAAGGCCCAAAATGGATCAGAGCCATTGATCAGCTAGATCCACGTGTCATCATATCCTCAGCTCCGAAGGTTTTTCTTAGAGGGAAATGTGGTTTGAGAATTGAAATTCCCAAAGGCTGATTTGCGAAGAAGATGTCAGTCATTGATTCGAAGAGGGATGATCTGATCCATCAATATAAAGTGCCAGAGTTGGGTCATTGATCAGGAATCCTCATCTCATATCACAAATCAATGGTCACGGTCCATTTGCGGGGTTAGAAGGTGTGCATGTTTTAAAATTTCAAGGGCGGGCCGCAATCAGAACCGTGGTTTTTGGAAAGGGATGCATGGTGGTTCATGGTGACTTGCGGGGACAAAAATGGTTTTATTTCAAACCACCCTTGGTAGCACCCACAATCATGCAATTGTGTAGATTCATGGCCCTAGGT
The DNA here is from genome assembly GCA_032191745.1 of Picea mariana. NCBI lineage: Eukaryota > Viridiplantae > Streptophyta > Pinopsida > Pinales > Pinaceae > Picea > Picea mariana. The sequence continues at coordinate 30,113 of JASDQU010506738.1, forward strand.
CACATTGAAGATGGAGCGATGGATAGGAGCTACGCCAAAGGCCAAAAGTGCTCGTATTTGGTCACAGAAGAAGATATGATTGGCCTCAAGGCATTGGGATTGACTCAAAGAAGTCGTGGGCACTGCCTGGAACATTCATGGGTGTTAGGCGTCATCCTGATCTCAATGAAGGTAGTTAATGGAAATGGGGGTGGTGTTTGAGACCTCATCTAACCCCATAAATGGAATGCATGGAGAAAAGGGTTGTGGGTGTCAATTGTAAGTCCAAAGCTCCCTAGTGGATGGATTTTTTCACAGAGCCTGCCCTAAGCCGGGCTCACGTCTTATGTAAGAATGCCTACACAGTCCAACAGAGCAAGTGCCGACTGAAAAATTTGAATGCAATGGTCCGATCACACTCCTGGTGGTTGCAATAGTTCTGAGTATAAGTAGTTAGTTCTGATATTTTGTTAAAGGTCGAATGGTTGAGCTAGGCTCCCTACTATTGTAATATTTTTATGAAGAACATTGGTTCTCTGGTTATGTATTTGTTCTTGAGACATCTTGGTTAATCTAAGTCAGCTTTCTTGCTCCATCTTATTTTCCTCTGATATTGAGAGAGTTCATGATTGGCTGATTCACATGGATTGTTTTGACTGTATTATGATGAATGTTTGATTATAGTGTTGTTATAATTTCTTTCAGTTTCTTTGATATTTGAATTCAAGAGGATCTTGCGTTTAATTTTTTCCTCCTTAGGTTGTTGGAAGACATGATGTCCACAACAGACCTCTACACTCTCCTCAGCAAAGTCTTCCCTCTATTCACCCTTACTCCAACTTACTGACTGAAGTTGATTCTAGACCTCAATTGCTTATGCATGCTAGTCCATATTTCTAAGTTAGAACGTTATTATCATTGAGTCCTCTCCATTTTACCACCTAAAACTCATTTACGTTTATTGTATAAATTGATGGGTACTAGGCTTACCTTCTATGCAATCCGAAGGTGACTTCTAGTGCTAATAATATTCCCAACACAAAATCCATGTTTATGGCATCCCATGACCTATTGGGAATAGGAAATGGCTAATACAAACCCGTTTTTTGTTGTTTCCCTTTGGATTACTGGCACAATCTACATTTTTCCACGAATTTCTTCACATAGGACCTCATACCTATCCAATTGTATCAATAACTCAGTTGTGAATAAGTCTTATTATGGCTAAAGTGTTCGTCCAGTCCTCCACTGTGATTTTATTTCAACAGGTTATCTTTCATTGAGCATTTCAGAATACATAATTGGCTTCCTTCGAACAACAGTCCATCTTGGATCAAATATTCCATCCACCGACTCATGTCTCTTAGAAAAGGATTTTCACATGCTTCGTAAGCCTCTTTGAAATCTATAACTTCATGATACATCCCCTTAAGGTGTCCAAAACCTAAGGTCTTCACTTGGAATTCCTTCATAATCAGACATCTCTTTCTCAATGAACCAACAAATTTGTTAGCACTACCACTAATGTGCTTAATAACAAAAGTAAAATTATGCATGAATTCTACCCATTTAGCATGTCTCTAGTTCAACGTTTCCTGTCTAGTTATGAACTGTAAAGCCTGATTGTTACTGTACAAGAAAAAATCCTTAGGAATAAGGTAATGCCTCCATTTTTTCAGAGCTTGTATTACAACATAAAACTCCTTGTCATATGTTGAGTACTTCCTCTTAGTGTCATTCAAATTCTCACTTAAATAAGAAACATGCTTATTGTCTTGGCTCAAGACTGCACCAATAGCTACTCCACTTGCATCACATATCACCTGAAATGTCCTCTTCAAATATGGCACAACTAGAATCGGTCATTCTGTGATCTTCCCTTTCAATACACTGAAGCCTTTTTCATCTTTTTCTGTCCAATTAAAGGATTTTTGTTTTTTCTTTACAGTGTCTAGTATGGGTGCACAAATGCTACTAAAATTCCTGATGAATTTCCTATAAAAACTTGCTAATCCATGAAAAATTCTTACCTCAAATATACTTCTTGGAGAAGGCCATTCTCTGATTTCCTTCACCTACTCTGGATCCATCTTCAACTCATTTGAAGATATCACAAAACCAAAGTATATGAGTTATGTCTTCATGAAAGAACATTTCTTCAGATTTATCAGTAACTTCTCCTGCTGCAACCTCTTCAACACTAGTTTTAAGTGCCTCAAATGTTCTCCTCCAGTCTTACTGAAAAATAAAATGTCATCTAAATAAACAATTACAAACTTACCAATGAAATCCTTGATTACTTCATTCATCAATCCCATGAATGTGCTCAGGGAATTTGTTAGGCCAAATGGCACAACAAGCCACTTATACAATCCTTCATTCGTCTTGAATACTATCTTCCATTCATCACCCTCTCTCATTATTATCTAATGATAGCCACTTTTCAAGTCTATCTTGGAAAAATAATTCACTCCATTCAATCAATACATCAAATCATCCATTCTGGGTAAAGGGAATCTATACCTGATGGTTATCTTGTTGATGGCTCTTGAATCAATGCACATTCTCCATCGTCCATCCTTCTTTGGACTTAACATAGTTGGTACTCCTCATGGAACCAAGATTTCCCTGACCAAAACTTTATCTAACAAATGTTGGACTTGATTCTTGACCTCTTCATTCTCTTGATGTATCAACCTATATGCTGCTTTATTTGGAAAACTTTCTCCTGCAATAAAATCAATGTGGTGACTAATACTCCTGATGGGCCATAAAGAATGAGGTAATTCATCCACCACGATATCAACATACTCATCCAACAATTCTTGAATTTCTATAGGAAGATCATCCATAGAAGTGTTCATAAGGATGACTCTGGGCTTCCTCACCACAACAAACTGCATTTCCTGCTCCTTCTTGAATTCATTCAAGAGTTGCTTCCCACGCATGAGAAGTATACTCGGACTAGCTTCTTCCTTGACTCCTTTGTCTTCTATTGGCAATAACATATGATTACGAGCATTCTTCTCAAGTGTGTAAGTATTTTCCCTTCCATCTTGTATTCCCAACAAACCATGGAAAATCTCCATAGGTATGACATCACACATAATCTCATCTCTATAACCTCATATCTTAAATTTGACTTTGCATTGTTGACTTACCATCAATTGGTATCCCTTCTGCAACCATGATACTTTGTATGGATTCAGATGTGCAATTGTCTCCAGCTCTAGATTCTCCACCATTTCTATGGATACTGTTGAGCCTCTAAATTGACATCCCCACTACCCTATTATACTCCTCATCTATACCTTTTTGGCTTACCTAAGCTCAGGTAAATGACAAAGAACACTACCATTAGCCATTGATAAGGTCATAAGGTAAAGTATAATTAATTCATGCATTTTTGTGGTTTATTGAGCTAGGAGATTAAATGTTTCATGTACTAATGCTTCAATTTGCCATGTATAATCTTTGACCTCTAGATAAGTCCAACCTTACCAGCTCAGCTATCCAGTACTTGTGCAATAGATTTCCACTGTCTGAATATGGTACTAAGCACACCTTTTATTCAGATCCAGTACTAAATCTCACTTGTCGCGATTCAGTACCAACGAACGTAGACTGTCGTGATCCGGTACCAACCATTTGTGCACTATTCGGATCTGGTACCATCTACCTATCACGATCTGGTACCAATACAGGAAGCCGAATGTACCAATCTTAGCTCCAGATCGTGCCCAAGACAATTGTTGGATGTTTATTGAATCATAAATGTTTTAGCAAGGCTATGTTAGGATAGTTTGTTGTTGCTTCATCCTCATGCACTTCGTGTCATGAGGATGAAGCTTAAAATATGTAACCGAATAATTAAATTTAACAATTGACTGATTTGCAAATGATTTCACCTCCTTGTGTTTCATGACTAAGACTGTTTAAATAGTCATGGAAAGGATGGTGGAGGTAGTAGAGAGTTAGCATAATACAGCATGTGAAGCAGCATTACATATTGCAGAACATATTATGGGTGAAGATTAATAGAAGGACGCCATTTATCTCCATGTCTTTATTGGTAACTATAATTGCTTATTTAACTAAACAATCAAGTGCTACATAAATTGTCAACCCAGGGAAGTCTGTTTATTTCAAAGGTAACCACGCACTATATATGCTCAATCCCAAAAGAAACTTAGAGTTGTAGTAAAAACATATTAATCACACTTTTCCTTGAACAAACCGAAGTTCTAACTTGAATTACACGAAAGCAACCTACCTATTGCAGAGCTCAAAGTTTAAGAAATGATTAATTGAATAATCCTGGATTACATTAAAACAACAACAAGATACTGCAACAAGAAAGACCAACCATTCTGTAACCAGAGAACAAGACCCTATTCTCAAAGCAGGAATATTCAGCACCTGTTTCTGATAATCACACTTCATGAACTCATTGCTTAACTGAAATAATTGACACACACACTGAAGGCTAACTATCTCTTAACAAAGAACATGACCCTATATCCTAGGTAGGAAACTTCAGCACCTGTTTTTGATTTGCACACTTTCATGAACTCATTAAAATAATTGACATGCACTGAAGGCTAACTATATATAACAGAGAACATGACCCTATTTCCTAGGCAGGAAACTTCAGCACTCTGATTTGCACACTTTCATGAACTCATTAAAATAATTGACATGCACTGAAGGCTAACTATCTCTAACAGAGAACAAGACCCTATTCCTGAAGCAGGAACCTTCAGCACCTATCCCTGACTATCAAGCTTTCATGAATTCACCAAGAAAGATTGCTAACTAGAATGATTAACTGTTACCCAAGCATGAATCGTATGAAAACAATGTAACAATCAGGAAAGTAGAGTTCAGCAAGACAGAGTTCAATAAAGTAGTGTTTCAACAAAAAAGAGTTCAGTAAAGTAGTGTTTCAGCAAAACAGAATTGAATCAAGGCATAAACAGAAATCACACTTAACACACTACAAATCTAATGGTTGAATCTTGTGAAGAAGATGGGCCCTCCCTTCTCACCAGATTCCCTTGAAATGAAAGGGCTAGAGAGAAATGCTCAAAACAATATTTTATTCATCTGTCAATGTATCATATTACAATCTAGAATGAAGTACATCCTTCTCTGTAAATCCTTCTTAGAAAAAAAAAAGAGAGAGTCTCCTCGAATGATGATTTCCTCTTATTTAAAGAGGAGGATCCCTTCAATACAATTTAATCAACTAATTACAGGTGTACATCTGAGTCCTATTCTTAGTCAGATCGACTTTCTAAACTGGAATAGGATATCCTAGTCTCCCGCAACAGAATGCTATTACAAGTGCTGAGTGAGGTGTTGCTGTTGCGGCTGGAGTAATAGTTTCTTTATTTTTTTCTTGTTATTGTTGTTGTATGTTGTTTCAACATCGCCGATTGCGGGCTTTTTCAGCCACGGGATTTGCGTTCTGACTGCTTCAACACTTCTCAGGCAACAACGATGGTTGATGCTAGCTCACGGTGTGGATGTTGTAGTCAATCTGTGTGAGTTGCTGTTCAACATTGTTGACCACGGACTGTGTAACATCTTCCTCTGTGTTTCAACATCGTTGACCACGGACTGTCTAGCAGCTTCTTCTGTGTTTTAGCATCATTGGCCATGGACTGTGTAACAACTTCTTCTGTGTTTCAGCATTGTTGACCATGGACTGTGTAATAGCTTCTTCTGTGTTTCAGCATCGTTGACCATGTACTGTGTGACAACTTCTGTGAGTTTCTATTTCAGCATCGTAGTCCACAGACTGTGTGACAACTTCTTGCTATTTCAGCAACAGGCCTCAATGATAATCTGTAGTTCGAACTGTTTCAGCACTTATACATTTATGATCAATGGTTAAGTACGAGAGTAATGTAAAATTATATGCAAAACAGATTAAACATATAGCAAAGAGAAGAGACGTTGTATACCTTTGGGAAGATAGGGTTAATTGATAATATGAGTGTAAATGTGAGTGAAACAAGAGTGTAATGGTGGCAAAAAGTGTGGGCAAAAAGGTACATTGTATGGTCCTAACATACCCCCCAACTTAAAATGTTGCATGTCCTCAGGCAACTTCACTTTGAATCTGAATCTGAATACCGGCTCTGAGCATGCAAGTTACTCAAGCAATAGCTGTGGAAGGTGATGTCTGTTGGAGCTCTGAACCCTTGAACGCGTTGTAACCTTTTCCAAGCTGCTGTTTCGGCCTTCTTGGGCAGCTTATAATGGACTTGATATTTTTTTACTGGCATCCAGAGGATAGGAAAATGAAATTGGTACCCTATCCATCTTTTAGCACATTGCTGAACACACTTGATGTAGCTAGGTACCCTGGAGATTGCTATCTCAAGATTAGTGGGGCTAAAAGGATTTTGTTCCTGTCTTTTCTCAGTAGATTGTTGCCAAAACAGGTTATTTGCCTGTAGGGCAGCAATCTCTATGGATCTGATGAAGTGTTGACAATCCTGAAGCACTGTTGATTGTAGTTGCTGAATGTGTTTAGTCATCCCTGGTTTCTTTAAAATCTGATAATATTCTGTAACAAAGGTGGCTGCATTTTGTGGCTCTGGCCTTATCCAGAGAAGGTGGTTATCCTCATTGTGCTTGGCATCCAGGAAGTCATCCTGCCATATAATCTTATTGTTAAGAAAGGAGGTGAGTGCCCGAATTTGGATGTCACCGACAAGAGGATTAAGGTTAAGATGCCTATTCTTAGGGATGGCCTCATTATGAAAATATGCCTCACAGAGGAGGTGCTGATCCATAGCAGAGGCTTCTGCAAAGGTTTTAATAAAATCTGCTGGGTTTAATACTGCATGGGGTCTTCCTTCTTTGACTGATTTGATCTGAAACCATGTAAGTCGTTCCATTAGGAACAGAGAGTAATTGTAGGATGGTTTCCTTGTAGCCAATAGCTTTTGTGCCAAGTCAAATATCAGAAGCAATCTGCCTTTTAGTTCTTTGTTCTATTTCCTAAGGGTACGAGCTTCCCAGCGTGTTTTCTCCAAATATTCCCAATTTGAGTAGGTATGATTTATCTAGATTTGTCTGTGTTCCTGTAGGCTTTTGGCCTGTGTAGCAGCAGACTCTTTTTTCCATTTCTGTATTATTTCCTACTCATCCCATGGCTAAGTTTGTGTTTCAGCGTTGCAAGTAATAGGCTGTGGTAGGGTCTGAGTGGCTTGTTCCACAAAGGTTTGGGTGTTGATCTGGCTGGGAGGGGTAGGTTCATCAATAGGAAATGTTTGTACAACTTTATTAACAAATGCAGGGGTTTCATTTTTGACATTTGTTGCAGGCCAGGGCTCAGTCTTAATTTTGGAAGGTCCTGCTGGTTCTTTTGTAACAGCAGTATGTTCTTCTTTGACTGCAATAGTCAAAGGTGTAGGGGAAGCTCATGGCATTGGGACTTGAATTACTTTGTAGCCTGCTTGATAGTAGATGTCCCCACATTGACAGCACATCTATTCTCTACACAGATTCTCTGTTGTAGTTCCCTCTGACATGGTTGCTATGCGAGCTAGGGTGTGCAAGTTAAGTTCCTTCTCATAGGCTTCTTTTTCCATGGATAGCTCTTGCTTGTAAGCTTCCAGTTCATACTTTAGGAACTCATTTTCTTCTAATACAGAGACCATTGTTGGTTCTAGTTAAGGAGTGACTGGTTCTTGTGTAGCATTCATAGCCTCACTAGCTGGTTCTTGTGGAGAAGCTATTGGATTGGCAGCTGATTTTTGTGTTTCATCTTCTTGATGTAAGGAAAGTAATGTTGTAGCTCCCTGAGCATCTGATTCCTGTGTCTCATTAACAATATCAGAAGCTGGTTTTTGTGTTTCAGCTGTAGCTAGTTCTTGTGTGACAGCTATGGCTGGTTCTTGTGTTTCAGCCACTGAATGAGTAGCTGGTTCTTGTGGAGAAGCTACCAAATGGGTAGCTGGTTCTTGTGTTTCAGCTACTGAATGAGTAGCTGGTTCTTGTGTTTCAGCTACTAGGTTTGAAATGGATGATGTTGCAACATACTGGGCATCTGGTTCTTGTGTTTCAGTGCCCGTGGATGGAATAGGTAAAGATTCCGACATTTGGGAGGTTAGGGGTGTATGAGGTATTAGTCGGATGGGTTGGGGGTCTAGGGCAGTGGTAGTAGTGGTTTCCCTTGTTGAGGCCCTTGTTCGTTTTCTTTGCAAAAAGGGTGGAAAGAAAGGGATTTGCTTTCATTTTCGTGGGGGTTTTTCCTCAATGATGGGACAGGGAGAATTGTTAGGTTCAAAATCATCGCTAAGAATATGAAGGGCAGGAGTGGATGATTCTGGTAAAATGTGGGGCGGGCCTGATATGGTAGGGGGGTTAATTGAACTGATTGGGTCTATAGGAAGGCTATTAGGTACTTCTAGAGAATTTGTAGGGTTTTGCGGTTGTTGTTCCTGAAGATTTTCAAGAATTTTAGCGGCTTCTTGGGGATCTATAGGTGGGTTGTTTAGTGGAGGGTTTTGTTGGGCAAAACCCTTTTGGATAAGCAGTTGTACGAGACGGTGATGGGTGAGTGAAAGGGTGGGATCTTTAGCCTTTTTACATTAGTGCAACATATTTTTAAGACAACCGATCAAATAATAGGGAATGTTTACCAATCTATTATGCCGCAAATGAGACAATAGGACAAAATCGTGCTGGTAGACTACCTGGTACCGGCCTTCATAGGTAAGGTAGTGTTTGACGAATTTTGCAACTTCTGGCCATGGAGGCGGCAACGAGCTGAGTCAGACACCCCGACCTTTCGGTTCAATTTGTTCCCCTGGAAAGAGGAAATCCTACTGGGCATTCAGGATGATATGTTTGCGGTTGAACATGCAAATGCCATTGGTAGGTAGACCCGCAACCTGCACTATATCCTCTTCTGTTACTAAAATCTGAACCCCTTGAACAATGGAATGGTCTTCCTGGAGATTTTGAGAAAATTAGAGAACCTATTGTTGATCATACCACTGGAGTCTCTGAAAATAACCGAGCCATCCTGCCTGCAGAAAAATTTGATAGGCTTCTGGATAGTGTTCTAATAGGGCTGTCGTGGCAGGTTCATAACGTATAACAGAGCCTCCCATATCTACCAGCTTGGTAAAATACATCGTCAAAGAGTTTGAGTGACATCTTCTGTGCAGAGTGAGCTTTTGGAGTGAAGGCATGCAAATGGTGGTGAAATAAAACACAAGGATGGTAAATAGGAATGGCGGTGGTTGATTCGTGTGAAATGATGGTGTACAAGTTCGATATTTCCTCCCCCCTTTTAAGTGCGGCTCATAATGATTTTAAACGAGTGGTAATAATGATTTGGAATCTTCTCATTAACTATAGCTTAACTGTAATACATAGAGCTTACATACCTCTTCTTTACCTTTTGATTCATACTTAAACAAAATATAATGCCTGTCCGTAATAGTTCTACAGTGGCCATGGTGGAGACTTTTGATTTGTTAGATGAATTGTATCAAGGATTTGTTGATTGGAAGGACAAAATGTAATATGAGAGCACAAAATCTTGTTGACAGAGAATGCTGAAAAGTTGGTGTTTCAGCCGTGGGAAGAACAGAGAAATGTTTGTTGAAGAGTGATGTTGTAGAATACTACTGAGGAAGTGGTGTTTCAGTAATAGAAAGAAGGGCGAAACAATTGCTGGACGGTGTTGTTTCGTCAATGGGGAAATGTGAAGAACTGTTGAACAGTGGTGTTTCAACAATGGGAAAATGGTGAGAAGTTTGCTGGACAGTGGTGTTTCAGCAATGGGAAAATGGTGAAGAGTTGCTGATAATGGTGTTTCAACAATGGGGAAGATGGTGAAAGGTTGCTGAACAGTGATGGGGGAAAATGGTGTGAGGTTGCTGACAGTGGTGTTTCAGCAATGAAGAAAAAGCAAAGAGTTGCTGAACAATGGTGTTTCAGCAGTGGGACAGCTTGCCTCTTCTTGAAGTAGGATCGTCCTTTCTTAGTGGGCCTGTGCTTTGATCAGGAATCTACAAAAATTGATTGTAACATGATATTTCTTGACAGGGATTATTAGTAAATGGAATTTAATCTAATACTAAAGAAATTAACTTAAAGAGAGTTAATTGCAATGAGGGGTAGGAGCCCCCTCTAAAAAGAGGTAATGAGAGTCTGCCACACATGCGGCCTTAAAATCTTCTTTGGAAATAGGGCGCTGGTACAGACGGAGCCGATGACCATTTACAAGTAACGGTGTTTTAGAGTCATTGATTGTGAGGAGCCTTACTATTCCATTGGGGAAAACAGTGTCTACTTTGTAAGGTCGAAGCCATCTTGTATGTAGTTTCCCTTGAAATTCTTTGAACCAAGAGTCATACAGTAGGGCCCAATTACCTTTTTGGAACTGCTTATTCTTGATAGTTTTGTCATGCCATTTTGATCTTTGCTGTTGAATCATAGTTGTTTAATGAATGGAATCTAGTCTTTTTTCATCCAATTCATTAATCTACTGCAACCTGGCTGTTTGTGCATCAGTCAAATCAAGTTTGACAGCTAAAGAAGTCCTTAAGGTTTTGATTTAAAATTCCACAGGAAAGACAACACTCTTTCCATAGACTAATTCATAGGGAGAGAATCCTGTAGTATTTCTCCAGGTAGTTGTGTAGGCCCATAATGCTTCAGGGAGCCTGTGAGACTAGTCCTTTCTGTTTTCCTTCACTGTTTTTGTGAGAATGGCTTCTATTACTTTATTTGTGCTTTCCACCTGTCCATTGGCTTGGGGGTGGTACACTGTAGTCATTCTATGCTGAATATGATATTTTTGAAGGGTGGCCTTAAAACCATGAGAAATGAAAGGAGGTCCTCCATCTATAACTAATTCTCTTGGCACTCCAAATCTGATAAAGATGTCTTCAAATAAGAAATCTATAATTGCTTCTTCAGTCGCTCTATGGAGTGCTTTAGCCTCCACCCATTTGGTCATATAGTCTATGCAGACCACTATGTAAACTTTTTGATTGGATGGGGGGTTAATGGGTCCTACAAATTCTAAGGCCCATATTTCGAATGGTTCAAGTACTATCTGGGGGTTTAATGGAATTTCATCTCTATGATTAGGTTGGCCTACTCTTTGGCAGCTATCACAGGCCCAGACATATTTCTTTTCATATTTGAAAAGTGAGGGCCAATAGTACCCCATCCTGAGAATTTTATGTGTTGTTCTCTTATCAGTAAAATGCCCTCCACAAGGGTCATCATGACAAGATTTTAGTAGATCATAAACCTCATTTTCTCTAATGCACCTTAGGATTTCTTGATCAGGTCCTGTATGGAAAAGACGCCCACTTATCCAACTATACCGAGCACTTTTTTGAATGATTCTTCTTTTCTCTCGGTAGGATAGATGTGGTGGTAACTTCCCTGCAACCAAGTAGTTAGCGATGTCTACATACCAAGGTGAGTGAGCAGAAACTGCAAATAGATATTCATCAGGAAAGGAATCATCTACTGGGGTATCATCATCAGGTGTCAACCGAGAAAGGAAATCAGCAACTACATTTTCTTTTCCTGGTCTATCTACAATTGTAATATCAAATTCTTGCAATAATAGTAACCATCTGGT